>JAQIXD010001541.1:0-14401 GCA_034699985.1 Minunthozetes semirufus
GCAAAATGGGTAAAAATGAGTGCAAAAGAATCAAATAAGTTGCATTACCGCCAAAAAACAGGGAAAAAGAGTGTATTTTAATTTAAGCAGTAATTTGATAAAAATTTATCAATTTTGATATTTTGGAGTAGAATAAGAACAAATTACCTTCTTTATATCATATAGCTGAGAATTTCCAATAAAATTGTAATTTAATTTCAATCCCATTTCAATGGTACGGGATTAACGGGGTTTTCAAAGATCCCGGCCCGTGGTCCCTGCCGGGGTTAGGGAGTGAATGGGAAAAGTTTTCAGGGAGCCGGGAGTGAACATGGCTATTTTTTGGCCACTTTTCGGTCTCTAATTGAGTTATTATCCTCTCAATGTTGAGAAAGTTTGGGACAATAGATTCAATATTTAAGACTTTCTGATAATAAATGTTTGTCACTAACTATAGTGCAATTCAGACCAATCAATAGTGAAATCATATTTTATAGCAATTTATTGCAATCAATTAAAAGTTATTGTTATTTCCGATGAATTTGAGTCATCTATGGTCTGATATACCATATCTGTTCGATCTGATCGCACACCCGAACGGAATACTGAAATAATAAAATTTTGAGATCCATTAGTAATCAGTGATTACTTGATAAGTTATCATTGATAACCATAGTTGCAGTTATCAGTTGCATAGGTATAAATGGTCGTCATTTTATCACTTAAATTACTTTTAAATTAAAAGGCATTCCCGTGGGGTGGGGGGGAGGCCGGTCAATTTGATTTTCCACCCCTAAAATCAGAAATCCTAACATTACGCTCTATGGGGGCAATGGTTCGATGGCGGGCCTCAAAAAATAGCATTTTTACCCTAATTCACCCCTAAAATCGAAAACTTTGGGAATTCCTGCTTTTAATAAACGATTAGATATAATACTAAGCCCACTCCATAGGTTTAGCCAATTGGAGACCATTTTGGACAGTTATGATAACTTTTAAGTATTTGAATTGACGTCCAAATCAAGTGTTAAACGGTTTATAGATTTTAATATTTTATTATAAAAATAATACAATTTTTTTATTTTTGAAAATAATTTAAGAAATGTTTTAAGAAATGATTGAAACATAAAAACAAATGAGATTTCAAATAACTTTAGTTCGAAATAATGTTAAGAAAAGCTTTGGAGTTGTTTCAGAATGAGTTCCCTATCTTTTAATGCCTTTTTGGCTGAATCCCTCTCCTTTTTAGTGGGCGCCCGCTTTTTCTGTTTGGCAGAAGATATGCGACGATAGGCTTCAATAACATCTAAGTCTGCGATTTCTAACTTATGATTGATTTCCTGTCTATTGATCTCTTTTTTGGAGGCATTTAACAACTTTTTAAGTTGTGTCTGATTTTTAGCGCTCAGGGCTTTCAGTTCTGATTGACATCTCTTCAGTTCATCCAATATCTCGTCGTCATCACCAGCACTGGTGTCCGATCCGTTAAGTATGTCGTCTAAACTTATAATTCCGTGTTCTTCGAGTTCTTTACGAATTCTTCGTTCGAGTTGAGCCGTATTTCCAAGATTTAGAGATTTGAATACTTTATGGTTAGGACTTCCATTTGTTGCTTTACTGCCATTCAAATCACTAGACATTCCTTTGGAATCAAATCCTCCATTCAATAGATTCTCTTCTATGAGACACGAAACCAATCGTTGAGTTAATGCACCAAAAGATGTCTTCTCTGCTTCAGAACTAATCAAATAAAAAAAGTGATCAGAACTACAAAAGTACTAAAAATAAATAAATAATTAATTGTTATTCCGTTTGAAATGAGATAATAATCCGATGAGAATGAGATAACAATTGGAAAAACTGACGCATTTTTTAATCCTTTTTTCGATTTGTTTGTTGTTGTGGTCGAAGCGCTTGAATTGGAAGCACTCAACCCTTTCTTCTTATCTGAAATCTTCTTTTGTTCGATAATATCGATGTCTTCCCATTTAAGTGAATAATGTTTTCCCAAATTCGGTATTTTATAGTATTCGGAGTCGTTTTCATAGGCTTTGATTTGTTCGCTCAAAACCTTTAATCAAATTTTGTGTTAAAATATTTTTGAATTCAATTTTGAGTCAAAAAATACTTTTATTTCTTCGGAAGTGATTTCAGAACAAAACGGTTCGATAAAATTCCAGAATTGGTTGGGAATGTCATTCTTTAGGGCAACCTTTTTCGATATGGCTTTCTGTTGAGGCTCTGGATATTCAGTTTCAGAGAATTTAACCTAAAATTTGACAAAAAATATACTAAAAGTTAATCAAATCTTTTGGACAAAACTTTTGACTCTTTAATTACGGCTTTGTTTTTGGCTTTAAGTGGTCGACAGCTCTGAGATTTACCACTCGTTGAGGTACTGCTACTGCTGTTTGAGTTATTATCTCTGAACTTCTTGTTTGGCTTTTCTTCGCAATTCTTACTCCTCTTTCCAATGACTTCAGTGGTCTGTAATTATTGACATTAAATCGATTTTAAGTGAAAATTGATTTTATTTTTTGGATTAAAGTAAATACCGGTTTATTTGGCGATCGTTTGTCTCTATTTTTCACGTCATACCAATTGACCAGAGCTTCCATTTCTGTCTGAAGAAGTCGCTGTCTTTGGACAACAGAAACGAGAAGCGTTTCCAATTCAAACTGCAAAACATCCAAATCTTCAGAAGTAATGCTTTCGTCTTCATTTCGCTGAACAACTAATCAATTAATTCATTAGAAAAATGGGAAATATTTAGGATATTGTGCACAGACTTGCGGTAAATCGGGGACATTGTCTCATGTGATCGATTGGTTTAAAATCGAGGAACTGAAGGGGACAACTGCTATCATCGCTATCGTTTGACTCCTTTTCTTTCTTTCCCTTTCCTTTCATTTCAAATAATTGACGAAATATTAGTTAAGATTTAATTGAAATCAAAATTAAATAAATTTCATTAAAAAAATCAAATAAAAGTCAAAAATGAAAAACAGCTGACATTTTATGACAACTCATTGATAATCACTTCAAATAAATTACGTCAAAATCAATTTGAAATTCAAAATCAGAATCAAATGGTTATTATCTTATCTTCACTATTAGCCTAAGACATTATTCTATACTTTATTCTGGCTCTAAAACTTTTTGATATACACTTGACCAGGTGCCATTATAAGGGATAAAATAATTTAGGCTAATATTTCAGGCTAATTGTGAACGCCTGGTTATTATTAATAAGTTATTTACAATATTATGCAATAATATTTGTATTATTGATATTATAATAACTTATTCACAATCATTGACCACAATCATTGACCACAATCATTGACCAGTGGCCACTCTCATCATCATTTGCTCGCTTAGAGGTCAATATATATAATTAATCACAATTAATGAACAGTTAATTTGACTTATCTTTTAATACGATAAATACCGAAATATATTACTAGATATGAAGTCTGTAAGAGTTATGGTGTGCCAATGATGTGCAAATAATGTGCAAATAATCGGTGAAAAAATTATTTGATTTCGATTTTGAAACAATGATTTTAATGATTTGAATGAATGACTTAATTATAAACGAATTGAATTGAATTTACATTAATATTATGAATACATTATTTTGAGTCTAAATAAACAATTGAATCGACTTTTAAAATAAATTCAATAAAAAGGTTTTAAACTAAAAATAAGTGAAATTTTTCAACACTTTTGAGTGAAATTAATTTCAACTCAATTACCGGTTCTTAAAAAATACTAAAAATTAAAATATATTTTACACAAAATGTCTGCAAAAGAGTTGAAATAATTGAATAAATTGTAAATTAATGGTAAAATCGAATAAATGGTAATAAATGGCACATCTTTTTGATAACATTTAAAACATATTAAACTAAAACAGAGTATTGAGGGCTCGTATGGCACAGAATATACACCGTTTAAATGGTTGTTCAAAAGTGGTTGAAATTTCAGTCGTTTGCCAACAAAAAAGAAAACAATTAATGGTTTGCAATGAAAATGAGGCGAACAATGATTTGGCCAATGATTTGATGAAACGATAGACAATAGTCTCTACACTTTAGGAATCTTCTGTACATTTGAATCAATTTTCATATTATTTACAAATATTGTGAGTATTCGTCACTTAAATGATTGTTCGCTAATTGATTGCTCTCTCTATTGAGGGCACAGTTTGTTAGTGAATGTGCCGTCATTTGGTTGAGTTATAAAAGTTATTCGCAGGCATTCGAGGATTGTTTCCGTTGTTATTATTGGCCGAAGTATTAGAATTTCGGTTAGTGGGCGTTGCGTACAACTGTTGTTGGAAGTGCTGGAACTGTATTGCATAGTTAGGGTCTGACGGCACCGGAACTGCATTGAAGGGACTTTGTTTGTAGTTATATGAATGACTCAATGAAGGCGGAAGAGGTTGTGCCGCGTCAGGCGTCGCCCCCACCGGAGACATCGGACCCGCATTTGATTGTTTCATATTTGCGAACATTGCATTTGGAGGACCACTCATACTGTTGGGACCCGTAGGCCTACCAAACATGTCTCCGCTGGGAATCATTGACTGCTGACCCATACCTGCGTTAGGATTTACTCCTCTGACCATCGATGGATTCATTGGTCTTCCCGGTCCGGCAGCCATTGCCATGTTTTGACCCATCATTCGAGAACCCAAAGGCATAGTTTGAGAGGTATTTGTGTTATTACTGGGAAAGTATTGGAGGTTATGTGTGGGCAGTTTGTTCCCCAGATTCGTGAGGGGAGGTTCAAAACGCTGTAGAAAATCAAGACTCGGAGTTCGAGCCGACAGATTAGGATTTTGTTGCCGCGGAGGCAGATATTGAATGGTGTTGGGAGTGTCCGGTTTGATCTGAATGTTAGCTGAGTTGTAGCAGCGCTGCATCATATGCTGATTGGGACCGAAGTTCATTGGATTCATTCCTCGATTGTTATTCATTTGCGGTCCCGAAAAATTAGGGCCGGAATTGGGTCCTGTCATTCGATGTCCGAAATTTGGTCCCATTTTTGCAGAATTGTTTGGTGGCATCATTTGCATAGCACCCGCTGGAGGACTCATTCCGGGGCCAGACATTGGCTGCGGACCGATATTCATGTTTTGCTCTAAATTGGGATTAAAATTAGGGGACGACATGTTTTGTATATTTAACTGTTGTATAGACATCGTTGCGTTCACGTAAGTGTTGTTCACTGTTTGGGGGCCACCACTCATCTGAGGGTTCATTTGAGGACTCATTCCATAAGGACTTTGCATACCATTACCATCGGGAGTCATATTTTGATGAATTCCCTGCATCGAAGACATGGATGTATGGAAATTAACCATATTTGGACCTCCAGGCGGTGGACCGTTGGCCGCCACCTGCATACTTGACATATTCATTGAGGGGCCGGACATCATATTTTGTGAGTTATTCTGTTCACTCATTGCTGCCATTGAAGAGATCGGATCGAAATTATTTCGTTGCGTTTGTGGTGTCATTGAACCGCCCGGACCTGAAATTAATTGATTATTTGGGTTATGATTGTGCGGAAGAGGTCCGTTAGGTATCATCATCTGATCCACTTTGTTTGGGGGCCCGATATCAAAAGGAGGGGTCATTTTCTGAAGGTTTTGGAGGTGCGTAGAACTGACTCCGCTCTCCATTTGTTGGTTAAAGTTATTCATATTAGACATACATCCAGTGCCAGCATTTGAAGGGAAAGGCATTAAATTCATTTGTTCGCCACTCATCGGAGACATCGTTGAAGAGTTGAACTGATGTGACGGCTGAATGTCATTGGGATGAGTCGGGAATCGGGACACCATATCATTTGGATGATTGTGTCTGAGTCGGGGACCCATTGGGTTATCACAGGGAGAGTTGAAACGCATCACATTGCTATCCATCTGTCCGTAAGGCATACATAACATATTTTGTGCTCTGAATTGGTTTTCATGATTCGGTATTCGAGGGTTAGGGCCGTCAAAGACCGGACCACCAAATCTTTGGTTATTATTGTCTGCATTCATAAATCGATGGTTTGGATCGAACTGATGGCCACTCATATTAGCATTTTGTGGATTCGATGGGAATCTGGGATTCATATTATCCATCGGAAAGTTATGTAATCTTTCATTTGATCCAAAGGGTTGACAATTGCTGCCGAACTCAGAATTGAAGCCGAGGTCGAGATCAGGGGCAGGAGATATGAGGTCAGTATCTCTTAAGCTTGTATTCGGCTGTTTTTGAATAGTAAGCTCATGTCCTTCAAAAGCTCCCAAAGCGTACTGAATCTGTTGCGGTGATGGCACTGGCATTAGAGCCGGCTCTTTACAGTTAAAAGGAGAGGAACAACTGTTGGGAAGAGTAGGCCCGAGAAGTGACATATCATTTGGGTGAGGCTTTTGATCGACTCCAGGGTTTGACAAAGAATTCAAGAGTAAGTCTTGAGGACAGTCCTGATTCATACATTTAGAACTCATAATATTTGGCAGTTTTTTCACATTTGAAGGGCTGGAACTCAGAGGAGCGGTTGTGGACGGAGTGGTGGCCCTCATATTAGTCACATTTGTCGAGGTTTGTGTTCGACTATTGTTTTGTACGACTGTTGAAGAGGTAGAGGAAGGTATTGAAGTTTGTGATGACGACGCCGGCAATGATTTGGGCGAATGTACTCCCGTTCCCGGAATACTACTATTGCTATCAGCTGAAGGAGTGGCCGGACTGGGACTGGTATGGGGGAGACGTGTCTGACCACTAGAATTAAATTGTTGTCGCGAAGCGTCTGCCGGCGACTGCATTCTGGGTGATGGCAGTGGAAGAGAACCAGTGGCGGGAGAGGCCGGGTGTGGACTCGAGTGCGGACGAATGCCCTGATTATAAGGCGGCGGAGGAATACGACTGCCAGGACTTTGTGATATGCACGGACTCGGACTGTTTAGTGCCGATGAGGGCTGTGACAGTGGCGAAGGATGTGATACTGAATGTGGCCCTGAATTTGAATTACACATATTGTTAAGACCTCCTCCCTGTCCACAGTTCTGTGATTTACGTCTTCTATCGTCGCTGTAATTGTGTTTTTGCCAATCATTTGTCGAAGTCGAGGGTAACGACGATTGGCTTTGAGAATATTGAGACGAATTGTTCTGAGTGGACATCATTGAGGACGGAGTCATACAGTTATTCATATTAGGGTCACCTCCACCCAAATGATCCGACTCTGGTATTGAACACATATTATTCGGACACATATTCTGATCGATAAAGTCGGGAGCATTTAGAGATTGATTGGGTGCTGGCATTCGAATCATTTGTCCCATCGGTGATGAGTCCATCATTTCAGGGCACAACTGCTGTTGCATTTTACGAAGTATTGCCAATTGTTTCTCTCTGTGCTGTTTCTGTTGTGGCGTCAGATTCTCGTCGGGTGTCTCACAACCTAAACAAGAGTTAAATATTGAGTCAAATATTTTAATAAACTTTAAATAAGATAACAAAAAGTCAATTACCGGCCAAATGTGGCGGTACTCCAGTCCCGGGATTACAGTTATTAAACATTTGAGGATTATTTTGCACATTATTTGAAGCAAAGGGAGGCCTATTCATTGGCCCATTTAGAGTCATTCCAGAGTTCATGAATTGTTTCTGATTTGAATTCATTTCAAAATTTTGAGCAAACATTGGTTGTTGTGGTGAAGACCAGTTGGGACTGGCGTTAGGATTAGAACACATATTTCCATTGTTTGGCCAATTATTATGAACACCAGGACCTCCACCTCCAGGACCAGGACCTGAGGGCAGCCCTGAAGAGTTGTGCATATTATTACCGCACGAAGTAACACAAGAACCAGGTATTGGACCTCTCGGTTGTCCAAAGTTTTTGAGAGCCGAGGGATGCATTGCTTTCATACCTCGAGTGCCCTGTCTTTGAGCTAAACTGTTGAGCCAAACGGCAGAAGAGTTCGTTCTATTCATTTGTGGTTTTAAAGGATATTTCTCTAAAAGTCTTTTGGTTTCGGGATTAGAACAGTGATAGTCAATAATTGAAGAAAACTGTTGGCTGTCAACGGCTTCGGCGGCTCTATTGGCCAGTTTTGTGGTGAAGACAAATATCTGACTCTGTTGTTGCATATATTGCGAATCCATTGTTGCAGAAGACTTCTGTGACGTAATATTACTGGTCATTAAGTTCTGGGAATTGTTGTGCGGATGAGCGCCAATCATGTGATTAGCCACTTGTGGGCCCTGTGCTGAGGGTCCTCTTATTCGCATCATATTCATTGATTGTGGCATTGATGGCATCATAGGAAGTGGTGGAACGTCACCTAAAGAGTATCAATCGGTTAAATTTAGAATATAAGTGACAGTTTCGAGTCGATTACCTGGCATTGATAGGTTGCCAGTGGGCACTGGCATTGCCAGCTCAGGATAAGCCGACAGCTTATCTGTTGGTCACAAATCAAAGTTTAATTCATTCATTCATTGAATTCAAATGTTATATAAAAAACTTTAAAATATTTCTTCTGATTTAATAAAACACTTATAATTCAAAAGATAATAGAATTTGGTTTAATATTAGGGGAAAGGATTGAAATATTCATTAAATTAATGGTAAATATTTGAAATTAAATCTAAGGATTGATTTGAACGAAAAATTCTGTTCTTTGAGAAAGAAAAATGATTTTGGTTTCAAAAGTTAATAAAAACTTGTTTTGTGTTCAGACAATATAGAGAAGAATCTTTAGAGCATTGCATATATGCCGTGCGTTCATAATAGCGCACAAATGCCGAAAGGGAGCAATGCGTTGAAAACCAGTCCATGAGAGGCATAGGGAGGAAAGCCATAGAATTATTTTGAAAGCGTCTTCTGTTTTAAATTTAAGGCTCTGTTCGCTCTAAGAAGATTTCTCCAGTATTTCGATCCCCAATATCGTTAAGAGGGGGTCACCTCTCAAATTGTTGTGCATAGAGAGCATAGGCCTGAGAGCCACACAGCACAGCACATTATAATGCAATGCTGTCAGTGCTGAGCAGAGCAGGAGAGCAGAAGAGAGCAAGGTCATTACTCAAGTGTCTAGAATTCAAGGCAGGTCTCAAGTGATGAGAACAAATCCATAAATGAAAAGCTTTAGTATTTGACTTCAATTACATCATTCTATCCCTCATTAGTCACTTCAATAGTAATTATTATATTTAATCCAAATATTTGACAAATAATAATGAATTCAACAAAAGATTACTTTCACTCAAATATTAAGAATTAATTTCCAAACAAAAAAAAACATTAAATGTTTTCCACAAATATTTGTCTAAAATAAAGAGTAAAAAAACTATTGGAAAGAGAGGACAAATCACTCCTATTTAATAATTAAAGTTAATAGAGATTAAAGGTTTTGAGAGTTATTTCTTTTATTGTCTCAAAGAGATAAAAGTGTGATCACGTGTTCAAAAACACTTTTACGATATTCTTCACCCCTTATTAATTGCTAATTGATTTGAGACAAGAAAACGATTCTAACGAAAGAAAGGGGTTCACAAAGAAGACAACAATTTGTGATAAAATTTATAAGAAATTGAATATATTTTGTGTATTTGAGTCTCAATTAAGTGTTTAAACTTTTTTTTTGTTAAAATAATGCAGAAAAATGTCTTACCGTCGCTCAGAATATTCATAGGAGAGGTGCTGTTGGCACGAATACCATTGAGAGGTCCATTGGGTGGACATTGAGAGGGGATATTTGTATTATTATTATCTCTTGATTTGAGGTTATTATTGCTATTAATTGCATTATTAATGGCATTATTGGGTCTATTATTGCCACAAATATTAGGTTTAGAGTCAATACTATTATTATTTCTGATTTGATTCGGAATAGCATTCGTTTCATTGGTTTTTGAGTCGCAATGATTTGTTTGAACAGACTTTTGTTCTTCACTTTTAATAACAACGAAATCTTGTGTAGCACTCATTGCACCCATTTTTTCGGAGGGAGTGTTGGGTCCACTATTAGTGCTGTTAATGGAAGCACTGGTCAGGTTTGATAGGTTAGTCCCATTGGAACCACTGTTTCTGTTTTGGGACAAAACATTCGGCTCTAAGCCGTTGCTATTATCGGCGACAGACGCTTGTGAAGTGATGCCAGCAGTTGCACCGCCAGTAGTACCGCCTCCGCAACTATTGCCACTATTGGTGGCTGTTTGGCACTGAACAGGACTTATGCCCTTTTTCTCTAACATTCTTGCAATTAATGGATCTCTTATTAGTCGAATTCGTATTGACTTTGCATAAGAAGACAAACGGAAACGTGTGGTAACTCTTCGTTAAGTATTGGCCAAAGTTTGAAATGCATGTCATCACTGTTTGCTCTGCTTTTAGCACTCATTCCATTCCTTTTCCAATTAATGATTCGTTTAAAAGTCACCTGAAATTCGTTAATTGGAATCAAATCTTTCAAAAATTAAAATAAGAGGCAAAAAAATTACCATTTTTTAAATGATTCTTCAATTTGTTTCACTTATTTGAGTTTTCTGTAAAACAATTATTCATTAAATAAAACAATATTTCATTTCATTTCAAAAAATTATGTAATAAAGGAATGTCTGAGTAAAGGGTAAGGGATTAAACCTTACAAAGCACTCGATTACATTTCATAAAATAATGTTAAATTACAGCCGAATTATAGCCGATCCCAACAAAATTAAACTGAAATAAGTTCTTAATTGAGTTTCGCACTCATTTAACTTTTTGAAAATTTTAAAAATAATGATCTTGGTTATGGTTATGGTCGATAGTTAAGTAACAACCAAGAGTAACAACTAGTCTAGTTCTAAGAGCAGTCTATTTGAATAAAAATTTCAGTTCATTGTAAAGCATTAATTTTTTCTATTAAATAGTTTATATAAAAATTGCAAAATATATTCAGTGATTAAAATATAGGAAAAAATCGACATTTAATTAATTGTCTGAAATGTATTTGAATTAAATCAATGTTTGAGAGGTTGAGAACAGGATTACGAGACTGATATGCCTTATATGCCCTCATTTAAAGAATGTGAGTTCAAAGAAGTTTATTATCTTATAATTTATTTGATTTTTATTCTCATATTTGAATAATTGATAGAAATTAATGCAAAACTATATTCAATTAGAATTCATTTGACTCTTATTAAGCATTTAGTGCAACAAAAGGAAGACATCCATTCATCAGATGATTGCCATCAAGAATATAGTGAAACAAATTTATCGCTTCAAACAGTAATCATTAGAAATCAATATAACATATAATGGATGTAATCTTTAATTTCAATATTTAAACCGAATTAAAAAAGAAGGTATAATTTTCAGAATATTCTGATTTAGAAGAATAAGATTAGTTCTAAGGATTAATTGGAATACAATTAAGTCAAATAAATGATCTGTGAAGTCGTGTTTAAGATATGGAATGTTTTATATTGAATATTAAAATATGTTTGAATTGATGTTTGAATGCATTCTTGTTGTGAGTAATCACTAATCTATTCATTTGTTGAGATGTCTTACAAATGAGAAGACAACCGGATTTGAAAAGAATGAGTGAATGAGAGGATGAGTGGGAGAATCGATATTTTCAACATTTCGTGAGATTTGAAAGCAATGTTCGTGACTTCATTGCACGGACTCACAATTCGTAAGATATTGGATGTGTTGCTACTGTTGGCAAACATAACAGCTTTGAATGACTTTTGATTCAGTTTTGTCTTCTATTTTAAAAATATTGCAAATATTGAGACAACAACTGATGGGTCTATTGATGTGAGCAATGAATGCAATGAACTAACCATCGCTTGATTGCAACTAATATTATAACCATTGGATCGTAATATAATAGTCAGTGATATTCAATGAATAATTACATGTAAAACCAGTTTGAAGGGCTGCCATTGGATGCCAGACCTCCTCCACTGATGCATTGGTTTCTGTGCTGACAAAAGCTAAAACCAGATGAGCTGTAAAAGGAGCACAAGTACACTGACCCAGCCTTAGGTTATGATTTGCACCCAATGAGCATATTTGCAACATTTTTCATTAAATAACATCAAAACTGGTCTCACAGTCCAAGTATTGGTCACATCCAACACATTGAAGACCTGTTAACAACTGGGAGGGAATAACTAATAGACCAGTCGATGATCACCAAAAATATTTAATAAACGATTGCTTAACCCTAAGATTCTGAGCAACAAATCAAGTAAAGCAAGAAATTTAACTTTTCGTCTCTTTTATTGGAAAATATTAACTCATTTTTTAGATAAAATTGTTTTCAAAAAAGAAATTCAATTAATAATAATAATAATAATAATTAATTATAATTATGACTCAATTATTAACTTAAATATTAATAAAACAATTAATTGTTAAGTCTTTACATCATTTAAATACATTATTAACTCAATCAATGAAAGACATGTTTTCACTTGTTTTAAGTTTTCAAACCTAAATCTAAAGTTATGTCTAAAAAGAGAATAATTGACTCAAATATATATAAATTTGTGAAATTATATAAAATTGTTGTAATATATGAAATATTAATCCATTAAAAGGCATTAAAACTAAAACGCAATAATAAATAAGAAATATATAAACAAAGTATTAAACGAATAAAACTTTTATCAAAGCATATCATGTGATACAAGTCTCAGAGACGACCAAAGAGGGAATACCTTATTATTATTAAATTGAATTTCATTCTCAATTCAACACAGAATTTAGTCCATCTTTTCGATACAATTATCTACTATTAAAAACTGATGGCAGACATCATCTAAAATAAAGGATAGTTTGAAATTGAGAGCAAAAAATAGTTTTAAGCCTTTGAACCAAACACTAAAAATGAGCGAAGATTGAGATCATTGGACCGAATCTAATCAATTCTAGTTTATTCCAGTGATAAGTCTTCTCATGTCTTCACATACTTTCATTATTGCACTCAAATAATTCAATTCAATCAAAGGATAGACTATTAGTTAATATTAATCTTAAGAATTGTATGGAATTTCACAATTAATAATAATGCAATCCTTTCCTCAAATTGAGTGTATATTTGTCCTATAATTTAAGAGGTAATGATAGTTCGTCCCATCAATTGTTTGCCTGAGCTTTGATTTTAAGGGAAATTCTGAGTCTATTTATAAAAACTAATGAAAAGCGATTCAAATAATTTGGAATCAATCGATCGGAAAATGATTTAAGAGATAAGAGACATAACTGAGAGGACTATTATCTGATCCAATTTGTCGAAAATATCATTAGTTAATGGGTGGACACAAGAGAGATGTGACACATGTGCTACTGTTTACAGACTACACAAGTTGTCAATTGAGTGAAATTGGAATCAAATTAAATCAAATTTTAATAAAAGTCTGCGAAAAGCAAATGAAGAGACAAAAAGTGTTTCATATAATGAAACAAATGAAAGACAAATATATCGGTTCCAGAAATAAGAGGTAAAGAAATGTGTGAAACGCTATAAATAGAGATGAGAGCGAATCGGGAATAAGTGTATTATTAATAGCAATAATAGCCTCTATTGGCTCAACACTAGACTCAATGCAGGCATAAGGCATACCATTACTCGAGTATTACTGCACTCAACTCGTGCTCATATATCGTAAACATTTGAATACTTGTGATAAATACAGAAACCATTGTCTAAATCATATTAATTGTGGATTAAATCCTTACCTCTTTAGTCATTCCATTGAATTATGGATCCATTGGTCAATGGATTAACAGTCAAACAATAAAATATCAATAAATTAACGCTTAAGTAATGTTTGTTGTGATTCAACACAATTTCACTTCAAACACAACTTCACTATCAAATTGTCTCTGAAATCAAGTCATTCACAAACAACAACTCATTCACTCAAATCATTTGTTCCCTCTTTTAGTACAATATTTGAGTCTTAGGTTTAAATATATTTTTCACTAAATTTTAAAAAAAAATTAATAAAATAAATGACAAAACAATTGAAAATAATTAAAAATATTTAAACATTTTAATCATTAATTCAAATAATTTGAGTCTATTTTTGTTTAAAACTTAGTGAAGAAGTCATTGAAAGCGACATAATTTTTGTATAAAATATTAGAGTAGTCTTTGTCTGTCTATCAGACTATAGCGCCGGCAATAGAATGAGCCCAAAGCACAACCAATAGAGAGCACAACCAATAGCACAACCATGAAAATGTCTCTCAAAAGGCTGCACGGATTCGCCTCAACTCTTGTCTAAGCAACAGAACCTTTCCAAACAGAGCAAGACGTGGCGCCACTCATATTAGAATAGAGAGAGAGAGAGAGAGAGAAAGAGAGAGAGAGAGAGAGAGAGAGAGAGAGAGAGAGAGAGAGAGAGAG
>JAQIXD010001542.1:0-14392 GCA_034699985.1 Minunthozetes semirufus
GAGTAAGTGATGAGTAATTGTGAAAAATGAAATATTTTTGGCAACGATTTAATGATTTAATGTTTGATGTGATGCTAAATGAAGATCAGGTGAAGGTCTCTATCGTATGAATACTTCCCCTCAAACGTCATGTCCTTTGAGTGAATTGAAGTTTTGTATAGTTTTGTGTATAAAACACATCAAATGCATTGCAGTTAACATCAAAAATGCCGGAATTCATATATATTTGACTAATTATTTAATTGATTTTATTATTTCATACAAAATGAAACTAAAGGTGAGTTTAGTCTGACTTCTAATCATTGCTTTTATTGATTTTAATTCAATGCAAACAAATAGTGAAACTCATATAGAGATAAGAGGTTTTAGGTCATTGTTATACTATTGTATGATTCAAATAGATTTATAAATCTATAACCACTATATATACACTCATTTTTTACATATGAAGTAAGTGTATGTTCAGTGTATGGCAGAGTTCAACCTTAAACCCATTAAGTTGTCGAAGACATTAAACTTTCATTTAATTGATTTTATTTGAATTTTTCTGATTTCAACCCTTTTTTACATTTGATTTGTTTGTGTTTTGTGTGACTCAAGACTAAAACCACTGATAATTAATGACTCATTTGATTAAATAGATTTCAAAATGGATGAGACATTAATGACAACTAAAATAGTATTAATAAATGTGAGATTCGATCCATTATTTCGTCAAATCTGTAAATAATCTGATTATAAGACTCAGTCGTGAAGACAAACGTTTGACACTTTTGGGACTAAAAGTGTTTGGATTTGTTATCAGAAGAAAATAGAGGTCGAGTTCCCGAAAAGATGGCAACGAGAAGATACAACGGACACAAACATCACTCCAGAAAACATCAACCGAATGAACACAACCCCAGAAGGCGTCTCTCAAAACAGGAAGAAATTGATTTGACGGTCGATGTCATCGATTGTAATGAGAAATGCAATAATTTCCTAAACCCTGAACCAACCCCCGCCCCTGCCATTCGTGTAAACTCTGTTGACGACAAAACTTGTCAAAAGCCAATGGTATTCAAAACTATCCTTTTGTTTGATTTGATTATTAATTATTATATACTTTAAGGCCGAAAGAGAGGACATTGAAAGCAAAGAAGAGATGGATTTAAACGATAATTGCAGTCAATCGGAAAATGGAAGCGCAGAAGAGTTGGATAAATCATTTGCCGTCAAATTAAATGTAAATGAATTCAATAGTCTTACCGCTGAAGATAACAGAGAGAAAAAGGTTTGTCATTAATATTGTTATTATTTTTTGATTTAATTTTAATTATTGGTTTAAAACGATAGAGAGGTAAACACTTAGCCCGTGCCGAAGCAGTTCGTGACACGAGTGCATCTCCGCCCCCATCACAGATCTCCGACACTGAAGAGAGGAATTCTCATACTTTGTCTATTAATTCAAACACTCAGGTATTAGTCTTAACATTAAATACTATTATTTATTACTTTTTTTAATTAATCAAAATATATGTCAAAAATAGTCACAAACCGGACATTCAGTGAATACAATCAATCAAAACAAATTGAAAGCTCAGGGATCTTCAGGAAGTTTAGACAGAAGCTCTCCCTGTCTTTCCAGAGGTATTCACTTTTAAATTATAAAAATATGATTTCACTGAAGATTTGTTTGAATCAGATTCGAGTACTGAAAACTATTCTGATCTGAACGGAACTGATGTCCAACAGTTTCTAATGGAAAGCCTTCAGAAGAATAAAAAAGACAGAGTATTCCTCTTGAAGATCGAACAGGAATTGTATGGTTTAGTTAAAGACACGCAAAAGACTACATATAAGTTCTCTTCAATGACATCCTATAACCGAATGTTAGTTCATAGAGTGGCCGCTCTTTTTGGGTTTGAACACAATGTGGACTCTTTGGGTACTTCTGTTGTCGTAAATAAGTCTAAAAATACACGAATTCCGGAAATGAAATTCAAAGACTGTATTAAAGAAGAAGAATCACTTCACGAACCGAAAAAGTCTATCCTTAAACGCGATTCCGCGTCACTCGAAGACGGAAGTAATTCTTCTTCAGTTAGTTTTGATGGCAAAGAAAAAAGTCCGGACCGACAGATGGGGAATATAACAGACGCCTCGAGAAGTAAATCTTTTGAAGAGAGAGAAGAGCGCTATGAGAAGGCGAGGGCACGTATTTTCAATCAGGACTCGTCCTCTTCAACAGAAGGCATTGAAAGCAACAGTCATCCCACTCCAGAACACAACAGTTCTAATAATACCCTTCAAAGAGATTCTAGTCCTCGAAGCAGTCAATCTAATGAAGATTTGGCCACAAAAGCAAATAATTCGGTTGAAGTGCGAAATTGGAGCTCTACTGACTCAGACAGCTCTGGTCTTCAAAAGAATGATCCAAAATCTAAGGCAACAAATATTCAACTGAAAGGCGGCAACTCTTTTGATTCAGACTCAGTGCCCAAACAAACATCACTGACTTCTTCGTCGTCTTGTGGAAGAATGAGTCTTCTGGCGCCCAACTCCTCCCCTGCTGTTAACAATGGCTTTACTCAACATAAAAGCAGACCCTCTGTAACCAAAGCGAGTAGTTTTGGCGGAATCTCACGTAATGTCGATAACGGCTTCAATAGTACTCAAATACATCTATCAAAGTCTGGTTCATTCATAGCCTCCCAAAACTCAATCCAAGGCCAGAATGCTGTCAACCCAATAGACTCTAATCGTTCGAATACACCAAAGAACAGTCTTAGACAAGACAGCGCTCACAAATCGGTTGCGAATAATACGACATCACATCAATCAGATCAGCGATACGTCTCATCTCAACAGACATCAGTCCATTTGTCAACTGCTAGTCATCACAATCGACACAATTGGCACCAAAATCTTCATCCGAGGAATAATAGGGAGCAGTCTTATGGTTCTGTTCAATGGCATCAAAATTATCCGCATTTTATATTTTCACAGCAAAACGGTATTCAATTGATATCTCATTAAACGACAAAATATTAATTATTTTCTTTAATTGTCTTTAATTAGACTCAAACTTAAATCCTATGAAAGACAGTCAATACTTACAGTCCGGACATCAAATTTATTTACCATCGATTCCCAATTATGGACCGACTGTTTCTAACGAAGCCCCACAACACTTAACAGTAAGCCTTAAGCAAGACTTAATGTAGTGTTTAATTAATGGTATTTTTTGTCTGAAAGCAACCACCGATTCGTTTGATTTATCCAAATCAGCCACAATTGAGACCAAATGTCAATACTTTGATGAATAATTCTGT
Organism: Minunthozetes semirufus; assembly: GCA_034699985.1. Classification (NCBI taxonomy): domain Eukaryota; kingdom Metazoa; phylum Arthropoda; class Arachnida; order Sarcoptiformes; family Punctoribatidae; genus Minunthozetes; species Minunthozetes semirufus. The sequence continues at coordinate 3,315 of JAQIXD010001542.1, forward strand.
TACACATCACAACGTTTCTAATCAAATGAGTTCAGTTCCTTTTCCAATGCAATCGAATGCTTCTGCACTCAATTATTCTGGCAATCAGTCGAATATACAAAGTTTACAAAACAATCCTATGATTTCTGGGGCTCTTCCTCACTCATATGGAGCACCACTTCAGGTAATTATTAGCAAACAATTCTCTATTAAATAATATAATTGAGATAATAATCGAATGCATTTCCAACAGATGCCACCAAATGTTGGAACGGTTTGGTTAATTGGTAACGGAGTTAACCCACAATCAAGTTCTTCGCTGATGACATGTCCGCCGCCCGCCAATACTCCTCCGAGCGCTTCGATTGGTTCAAACATTGCACCGTTTGTCGGAATGTCTTACCAACAATACCGACCACCCCTTAACTCAAACGCGAGTTTGAATCCGAATTTGAGTGTAAGTGCAGCTCAAAACAGAGGAACCACTCCTTTGCTCAAAAACCAACCATTGCTGGCAACTCAAGCAAACAATCAGCGCATTCTATCCTCAAATAGCAACCAATATATCCCCCAACAAGTGCCAGATGTGGTCGATATGAATAACATAATGGGAGCCAACAATTATCTTAATCGGGCGCCAATCGTACCACAAGTGAGTCATTTGAGGCGAATGCCGGTTAACTCTAATCAGGGCTTAGATGTGCGACTGGTTGGTCCGCAAGCGTCGCCGCCTTTTCTACTTCCGACTCCTCAAAGACCATACTTTCCAGTGTCGAACTCAGTGACAGTTAATCACCGATCGTTTTATGCAAATAACGGTAATAATCACCAAAACGTTAATAATGTTAATCAACGGACAAAACATTCGTTTTCTAAAAACAAATCACAGAATAATAGATATAATAATAATGCAAACTATAGTAGGAATATATTAGTGCCCAACAATACAAACACCAATTATTCCAATACTTAGCCACTACTGACTCTTAGGACAAGACATCAATTTATTGATTTGTAATAAACAAATAAAAACCCAAACCTTTTACACAAATCTATGGAAATGTTTTGTACAGCCGTTTAATAATCCGTTGATTATTAGATATATTTTTACAATTTGTTCAAAATATGTCAGAAAAACACTTCCGAATCAATTTTAGAGCCCTTAAGGCTTCAGTTTTTAATCAATTGGATTATTGATCACTGAATCAATTGTCGATACATTTCTTGATTGATATTAATATTGGATTTTTTGTATAATATTTAAAAACTGTTGAAATGTTATTAAAAAAATTATTCGTTTATTAATATTAATAATAAGTTATAAATATTTAAAAATTTGCAAATAGTTGTCAATAATTACAACAGTTTATACTATTTATAAAAATTGATTCTTCACTTCTCTTGTCTTTTCTTTGTATCAAATTATCGAATATTAATTGGAAAAAGTTTCGTCTGAATCGTATCACTCCTAAAGATAAGTTATATTCACATTAAACTTATAAATCATATCAAAGCCTCTATTGATTTGGGATCTGAAGATATACCACTCATTATCATTCATTCTTTGCTTCCGAATAAATAATGTTTTTTCTTCTTCATCTGAATGTTCCAGAATTGTCTCAATTAAGGACCAATATTTTGAGAAATAACGATATTTCTAAACAAATAGATATAGTATTCAATTGCAACACAAGTCTATTAACACTCAATAATTAAAAGAATAAATTTTGAGTGAATTTGAAAGAATTTGACCAAAAAATAATTAGCGATTAATTTGTTGTTTGGGTTTAACTTTTTAAAGGGTATATAAATATACTTATAGTTATGACATTCGGTGAAAATAATATGAGACATATTTAATAGGACAAGTAGGACATGTAGGACAAGGATATATTTCTATAATTATTATTAAAATAAATCTAATTTGAACTCTAATTTCCATAAAAACGATTGCCTTTTATGCGATTTACTGTTTTTTGATGAACACTTTCAAAGCGATCGTCTCTTTAGCGGCAATTTTTCATAAAAATTCATTAGAAATATAAAAACATAACTCAGTTGTGGGTTAATGTGGAACACGGGCTCTGTTAGCAAAGGTAGAGGCTTGAGGCAAGACAGGCATATATTCTAAATGGGTGTACCACTCGATAGTCAATCCCAATTCTGACTGAAAATTCCTGAATTGTGTTATAAAGAAGTAATAAAAGTTGAGTTGAATTTATTTGTGTAATGTCTTCACAATCGTGTCTTAACCCAACAGTTCGTTATAACTGTATTCATAAATACCTGTTTCTTAAGAAATTCATTTAAGGATCTGATCTGAACTTAAAAACTGATTCTCATTTCACTGAAGCGATGATAAGGTATGCATTCAATCAATCCTAGAATGGCTTCAATTCCTATCATTTTATGTTTATTTTGATTTCATTTATCAATTTATTGAAAGTTTTTATTTAATGTTTTTAATGTCAAACTTTTAACTTAAAGATTAAACAATTATCTAATCATATGAATACTGAAATATATTTCATTTCTTTTGATAAATAGTGTCATTAACTTCAATAAAGTATTTAACATAAATATGAAGTCATTTTCAGTCATTTAAATAAGATTAAAGTAATACTGAAATTATTTTTAATTAATTAAATTCTGGTTTTAATTCTGAATAGTGTCTCAATTGTGACAACTTTTTTGGAAACCATTCAATAAGTTTTAGTGTTGAGACTCGAGAGACGTTTCAGAGTTTTGAGAGCGACGTCTATCGCAACTCTTATTGGATTTGTTGGAAGAATATCTGAAAATTGTTTTCAAAACACAGCAAAAGAGAGCTTTGGAGAGGCTTTTGGTTGTTCTGGTTGTTGAAAGATGAAAAATCATAATAATAGTAGTAATACTAATAATATGGCTGAATCTAAAGCCTCCGGTTTTTCTCGAGTCGTCCAAAAACATTCTTTAAGAGCCAAAGAAAGAGTAAGTAATCAATTAATTCAATACATTCCTCACTATTAATGTCTATAATTTATAATTTGTCTGATTTGAGACATTTTCTCATTAATTGTCACTAAATTCGTTATAGAAATGTATTTTACAGTTATTATGATATTTGATGTTTGACTCCCACTCACACCTCATGACTAATTTGATTGAAGTTTACATTCAATTCATTATAAATAATACATAATTAAGAACTCATTTGAATCTAATTCAAGGCTTTCTCTGATTGTAATCAAAATCAATTATAATTTTGATTTAACGCAAACTTTGAAAAGTTTTTTGCGAATCAAATCAATTGTGACCTCAATTGGGACACAAATGTGACGAAACATTTAAAATCTCTTAAAATAGTATCACTTAATGAATACAATCGGTGGTATGTCTTATGAATGTCTGGCTCTTTGCCGACTCATATTTAAGTCGTGTATTAGACAAACCCTGATTCAAACGACACGATTAGCCCTTTCTTCACTCGTTTCTCACTCAACAATTTCTTGTATAACAATATTATTAATGTTTTAATTGATTATTAGTTTAGTATTAAAATTATTGATCACTTGATCTGAAAATTGCGATTAAATTCATTGATATTTTCACATAAATTCATACTATTTATTATGTAAACACATTTCAGACATCATTCAAATGATGGATCAAATTATTCAAAAATTATTCACTAATTCTTTTAATTCAAATTAAAATGAGAGACAAATCTTATTTATGTTTAATATTTATCCTAAAATCCCGAGTTTTCTGCCAATAAATTGAGGATTAGTTATCGGAGTCTGACTGACATCTCATTCATCTCAAGAGTAGACCACTTGTCTGGTCTTTAGCTATTAGATTGAATTTGTATGACTGCCTACGACTTTGCACATCCATAATGTGGTCATTATATTAAAGTTAAACTAATCTTTATTATCCTAATTATAAAATACAACTTATTTTAAGATTATTTTGAGTCAAACCTGAAATAAATGTCGATTTAAGCGAAAATACATTTCAATTATTTGGAAAAACTATTCACCAAATGGTTTCAAACTTATAAAAATAGTGACAAAACCTGAAGTTTTATGTGATTTCAGGATTTTCTCAATTTTATCATTTGATTTAAAATTGGTTTTTCTATTAGTGCTCTACTTTTTAAATAAAAAGATCCAAACATTTGAAAAATTCTATTAATTCTGATATAATTTAATCGGAATAATACTAATTCTAAATTTGATTTACCAAATCAGTTCTGATAGCAAAAGAGACCCCTTTTATAATCCATAATAATAATGAATATTTATCGATATAAGCATATAGTCATAGATTTATAAATTATTTCAAAATCAAAGAGTGATTTATGGTTTTTATGGCAAACTATTCTAAGCTTCTTCTTTAGTGTTATGTTTTACAATCACTTCATTTAATGGTTTCGCTATTTTTGCAGACGATTTAAGATTAGATCAAATTTTAACGATAACTGACTATAAATTCGATTTACTCTTATATAATGTTTTGCCTCTAATTTGTTGACCGAATTCACACAAAAAAAATAGTTTTAATTATTTGATTCGAAAAATTCAATGATTTTCAATGACAAACAAGTGATACAAATAGCAATTGCTTTGAATTTATAGGAAGTTATGCGAAATTATTGGTTCCCATCCCTCTCTTTAACCATTTTTAATGTTTGTTCGGAAATGCGGTAATAAATAAACAAATAATATATTAAATCATTTGTCGAACAAATTCTTATTTGAGTCAATTGTTTGGCAAAAAATCTATTCTATGAAAACATTACACAATATTTCACTGCAAAAGAAATTGAATTTATTTGTGTTTTGAGTGTAAATGTGGGCGAACTTCACATAATTCATTATTTCAAAAGATATTCAAAGATATTTCATCAAAATTTCATTTATAAAATGTGTTATCAAATTTTTTTGACACATTTATCGCAAACGATTTTCATTATTATTATTATTATTATTATTATGTGTTTCGAAGGAAATGATTCAATGAATGGATGTATACTCAAAGTATTCAAAGTATAGTCAAAGTCCCGAATAATGTTTGTATTCATTTGTTTGTGAAATAATAATAATAAAAGGTTTAGTCATACGATTGATAAACAATTAGTCAGTTTTATTGATAAAATATAAATTTCAATAACGAGGGTCTGTTATATATCTGTTATATTTGTATAATTTATGCAATAATTTGGGGTCAATTAATGGGCCTTTTCTTCAGTTGTTTAACAAAAATGATCCGCAAATCTGTCACTTCCTTAAGATTTAAAAGTTTGATAGAAGAGGTCGAATAACTTCACACAAATTGGATAACTGTCTTATACCTGGCGATGCACTGCCCATACCATTGACTTCAACTCGTATTGGAGTCTGAAGAGTAGGAAGTGCTTTAAAAATAGTTATGTTGATTAAATATTAGAGCCAAGCGCTGCCACTTCTACCAGTTGTAACCTTGAATACCATGAGAGCTGCCTTCAGATTAATCCAAAACATATAAAACCAGTTCTCGATATATACCCCACATATTTATTACCGAATTTTTTATTTTATTCAATATTTATTATAATTGTTATTCCGTCCCATATATTCGAAAACATAGCACAACATAAAATTCAATGTTTTGACGCCAATTATTCTCAAAAAGGAATATCCACTCAAATGATTCAAAACTCTTGAATAATTACTAGACCTAAGAAAGACTTAAGGAGTTTAATGAATTTACTAATAAAAGCCCACATTCTCTTGAAAATGACCCAAAATTACTCCCATTTTTGAAATTCTGTTTAAAATTAAATGATTTGAAAATAAATTGAATTTTTTTCAATATTTAAATAGATTTTACAAAACTTTGGAAAAGCAGACAAAACAACAGATGAGTTGTTCGAAGTCTATCAAAACAATTTCACAAAACAGCAAAACACAGCCAATCGGCTCCAAAAGGAGCTCAAAAACTATTACAACTGCGCCCGAGAAATGCAAACCGCGTCCAAATCACTAATGGAGTGCGTCCGAGAAATATATGAACAGGAATGGCCAGGACATGATCAGGTCCATATCAAAGCACAAACACTTGAACTATTGTGGGGCGACCTGTGCCACAAAATCAACGATCAATGCACTATACCCTTAAGCACTTATTTGAGTCAATTTTCAGAGATTCGAGTGAGTATTGAATCAGTTCTCACTCTTTAATACCAATTAATACTATTTATTGACATTTTATACACTCTTTTATTTTTTATCAAAAAACGTCACTTAATTCTTGAGCAATGAATTGATCTCTAATCCAATCAAAACTTTTATCACATTTTTCTTAAAAATAATTAATTATTTGAAATTCAGATAAAAAATACCCAAAAGTTCATCGATTTTGAGAACCATTTAATCGTTTCACGAATTTCTTGGCTTTTAATTGAAAATATTCTTTTGATGAGTTCTCCGCAGGGATTCCCTCTTAAGACCTCCCTTTAATTCTGACCACAATCTTAAAAATCATTCAATTTTAGGGAATCACATAAAAAAATACTCCTTTTTGACTAAATTGAGTAAAACTTTAGAATTCATTAAAAAATAGTTTTTTATTTGTTTTTGTTTTTATGATTTTTTGAATTTCCATTTAAGACATTCTTAGAGATAAACAGATATAAAGATAGTCTCAAAATATTTAAAACATTTTCAACATTAAAAGACAACAAATCTTAATCTCCAAAAGTCTCTCATTTATTGAATTTCTTAAGAAATATATTTTGTTATTTAATACTCAATGAATAGATGTCCGGCCAATGCCTGCAATTAGTGTTTTTCGTCAATTTGTTAATTCATTTTTGAACGAAATGATAGTTAGAGAGCATTTTGTGCGCATCTCTTGAGTTTAATCATACATTTATTATATGAATCTCAATCATTAATCTGAAGATTCTATTCACGAATCGTATGATACACTAACTGTCATAACACTGGCTCTAATTAACCGGTTTATAGCCGCACCCATTGAAGAAGGGTACCCCTAATCACTAAATTATCCCAAAATAAAATTTCGATACAAATTGTAATATAATTGAAAATAGAGATATATTCCTGTTTTGCGTAATAAATGTGATAATAATGTGATTAATGTTATCAATACTTAATTTAATTGAATTAATTGAACAATGATTTAGAAAATGACTTCTCTGGTGAAATAGGACTGAATCGGGAAAAATCAAATACAAATCGATTAATAAATTGTGTATTTAATATAAAGTCGAACTCAAAGAATCTTTTTTTTTCTAATTTCAGAACAAAATCGCTAAAAGAGGCCGAAAACTGGTGGACTATGACGGATGTCGTCACGGCGTGGAAGCAATTGAGGCCACTTCTAAAAAGAGAGATGACATCAAATTAGCCAAAGCTAGAGAACAGATGGAAGAGGCCCGAAGACTATATGAAGTTCTCAACAAAGAACTCCACGAAGAACTACCGGCCCTTTACGACAGTCGCATACCTTTTTTGGTGTCTAATTTACAGACATTATTCTCGGCTGAGACCACATTTCATAGCGAGTATTCCAAAGTGAGCGCTCAGTTCTGCGATTTGGTCGATATGTTGGCCACAGAGGCAGCTAAGGGTTCCTATCAAAGCAATGGCAGACATATTCTCAGCTCTTCCCCAAATTCTACGCTCAAAATTGACTCAAATGCTGTCAAACCATATGAAGAAATAGACTTTAAGCAATTGAACCAAGAATTGCAAAGGGTTTCCCTTTCACCTCAAACTAATGGACTTTCTGGTATACATAACAGTCCCGATAGCACTGGTATTATTAGTTATTTATATAATCTAATGAATTGAACTCATTTTTCTGATGTTTTTATTTCAGTTCGAATCGACAGCACATCCATTGAGACGAATGAAAACCTACAGAAAGAAAACAATTCTGTGAGTCTTTAATCATTAATCTTTTTTCATTAATATTTGTCGTAAAGTCTTATATTTAATCATATATTTTGTGATTAATTATTATTTATAGTTTAAACATAATCAAGAGGTTGTGCCAAAAAAGTCCAATCAATTGGCAATTCTTATTGTTTTAAAGGAAACGCTGACATAATTCAGTCTTTAATTTAAAAACTGATGATTTGTTTACTATATTTTCAAAAAAAACACATTTAAAACCGTTTTGTGTCTGTTTTGCGCAAAATAAGAGCAAAGAATATTATATTCAGAATTATTAGTAATGTTTGATAATCTGATGATTTATCACTAATTCTCACAATTAATGAGTGATTCAATTAAAATGTTTTCTATGACTCAAACCATTAAAGTCTTAATTTCTCCAAAAAATTAATTAAATCTGTGGGCAGTCATGTGTTGAGCGCTCCATAAGTTTTACTTTCCTTTGGATTAAACAAAATTTACATTAATTTCAATTTGAAATTCACAAAAAATGGGTTAACAAAAGAAAAATGAATTTTTAAAAATATTTTTAACAATACCTTAATGTCGGTCAAAAAAAAGTCCCTCATGTAGTCCCTAATGTAACCTCAAACCTTCCATTCTATAGATTCCCATTTGTTCTCAAATATTTTATTCTCTCTTAAGTTCTCCTATTGAGATAAAAATGATGATATAGTGTGCAAAAGCTTATCCCTGTGCCTAATTTGCTATTGACTATCACCTGATAATTATCCCAAAGAAAAGTATTTTTTATTTTTAAAGACGTTTTAAATTATTTTTAATGAATTGATTTACAAGAGATTTATATAATAATTGTTTGGAAACAAACAATTGGAGTAATTTCTGAGTCAATTGTTTATTGAATGAATGAATCACTGATTAGTGATAACACATCAAATCGATTATTCTATGGTTTGATTGAAAATATAATGATTTCTAAACACAATTCCCTTTGAAAATAAGACAATTTAATGGAAATTAAGACAATCCATTCATTTATAGGTTTCTCTCAATACTTCTCATCCAATGGATTCTCGAAAACCTGAATCAACGCATGATATTAATGACAAAACAAAAATAGAAGAAGTTTATGATATCCCAGTCGGTGCCACTACCACTGATCTGCCTCCAGGAGTATTATACAAGGCATGTACCATCTCTTTAATTTATTACTCATTAAATGAGTACAGCTCTTAGTAGCCATCAATTGATTAATTAAATGACAGATAATTGCTTCAAATCTTTTGATTGTATACAAAGTTATTAATCACTAAAACTAACGATAATTACAAATCGGTTAACAATTCACACATTATTTTAAAAATTTTGAATCAATTAATTCAAAAATCAAAGATTTATAGCTTTTTAGTCAAAAGAAGAGATTTTTTTCAGAAAAATAATATCTTTTTTAAAATTGAATGTCAGGTTCGGGCGACCTATAAGTATGCGGCCGAAGACGCCGACGAATTATCGTTCGAAACGGGAGAAATCATTCACGTAATAGAATATGAAGACCCTGAAGAACAAGAAGAAGGATGGCTTATGGGTGTTCGTGAGCTTAATGGTGACAAAGGACTGTTTCCGGCCAATTTCACCCGACCTATTTAGCACCGATCGGTTCACTACTATTTGATTAATATTTCCATTAGTTATAAATAATTAAACATTAAATGCAAAAACTGAGGACTGAGTCCCTTAGAAGTGATTTATGGCTGCAATAGAGGAACAGATCAAAAGTGCAAACATTTGTCAACAATTTTAGTATTTATTCTTTCATTTGATTTCAAATTAATTTCATTTAATTGATATTTGAATCGATTTTTGTGCCATTTTTTTGTTGATTTTCTCTCCGATCGTAAACTTTTAGATATATTTTTATTGGATTAACAAAATTGTATCGAAAACGACGACAACTGTCCCCTCAATTCATATACAGAATATTGTGATTTCTTTAATTTAATGTTTTATTTAATAGTTTTCTTCATTTTCTCTATTATTTGTGATTTTATTTCTCTTCTCTAATAGTATTTAATGATTATTTGATTTATGTTTTAAAAGTAATTTGTTTTCCAATAATTTAATAACAAATATATGTTTAAAATCAGTTTCGAGAGTATTATAAAACGATTTCATAATTTAAAACTACTTTTGGTCTCAAATTTCAAATTTTAATTTAATTCTCTTTTGATTCCAATATTTGGAAAAACTGTTCGTTTAATTCAAAGTATTTAAGTTTTAATCAAATTTTCATTTAAACCGAATTTCTTACAATTTTCAGTAAAAAACAGATTTTACTGAAAATATATTAAATGTTTTATTAATTAAATACTTGTTTTGCGCAAAACCATTCACTTCTTCATCGAAAACAAAGTTTTATTTAAAAAGTATTTTAATTCTTATTTGAGTTAAGAGTAGAATCACTGCAAATATGAGTCTCTAGTGACTAGAGTCTAGTCTGTCGTCATATTTGAAGTATTATTTAATTTGTTTACTATATTTCATGAAATTTATGTTTTGTTGGATTCAAGAATCGGCTCATTATTTGGAGTCACTTTGATATAAGGAATGTACCGTTTATTCCATTAATACTGACGACAATCTGAATTCATTTTCAATCCTCTGATTAGTAGTAAAATATGTGATAATCAGTGAATAAATCTATAATTCAATTAAGAAATTCTTTTGGGTTTTGGTTGCCTCACATTAGACGACCCAATATATAGACATTGAGTTTTTGATAACAACATATATTTGTAACAAAACTCAGATTATTTGCAAAAATCCATTCTTAAAATATCTGTATTATAATAAGACTCTGATATGGAATCACTTTTTAAATAATCTTTTTGTTATAAAAACAAAATAATTATTCAATTATTTTATAGAAATAAATGGCAGCTGAAAGAGCCATCACTTTGTAGTCTTTGTGAAAGATATACATAAGATAGTCTTAATTTGATTCTTCACTCAAGTGATCAAAAGCGTATCATCCCAGTTGATGCCGGCCCAGTTGATGCCGACCCAGTTGATGCCGACCCAGTTGATTCCCTGTCCAATAACTTGGAAAGTACAAAGATCAGCTTAAAAATTCTTTTTTTATTTGATAGAATCTATCAATATTTACAACTTTGTAATTGGGTTATTTAACAAATT
>JAQIXD010001543.1:0-14389 GCA_034699985.1 Minunthozetes semirufus
GTTTCAGAATATGTCTTAATTTGTACATGCTAAGTTTGAAGAGGATATGAGTGGCCTTTGTCTTGTTGTTGCCTATTTAACTAAAAACTTAAGACATAAGACATAGACTCGGAATTTGAGGAATTCTTGCGAAACATACAAAACATGAATAATTGACTTAAAGTATGAATCTTTTGAAGCATTTTCAACCAGCAATTAAATAGGGTTAGATTTTTAGTACTTCTTATCTTTGGTATCTTTTAATTATTATGTTTTTGGAACAATTTCTTCAATCTTCCAATTAAATGAATAAAAGACAGAAGTAATACAATTGTCTCTAATTTTCTTATTTGGTTTGAACTTTAGATCAGATAATGTTTGCGATGTTTTTGTTAAGTAACGCATGAATTGTCGAAAATACTGTCGAAAATACAATAATTATTATTCAAATGTCATTAAAAATATTTTTTTTTGCTGTTAACTAATGTCTAACCGAAGTCTAACTGAATATTTTGCGGTTCAATAGATGCCATCAAATTTCAAGTTTAACCATCGGATCGACTTCTTTCTCAGGGCTGTGCTTTCGTTTTCTTTTGATGAAAAGGGTTTGAACTTTTCGTTAAATTGTTTTTCGTTTTATTGTTTGAAATAAATATTTCGTTCAAATGTGTTATCGGTTTTTATATCTGACATGACTTTCAATTCAGTAGTTTTTTGAGTAGTTCTTCGGCCACTTGTTTTCAAATACTTTGATCGATAGTTGTATTGTCTGAACAAAACTTCTAACAAACCTTTGGATAGACTTCCGATTCCAGTAATTTGTTGCTCACGATTAGGCTTAAGCTCTCCCAATCTTAATAATAGCATTAACTATGGCCATCATGAGTCATGACCATCCAGATCATATCTGTAGAGGGCTACACATTAATGACATACTCGATATCTCTGTGAAGACGAAGAGAGATCAATCACCCGAACAACTTTTATATCATAACTTTTTACTGAGAATAAGAGAATATATGGGTTCTAATGACTACACGTATAAAAACCGGGAAATTATTATTATTCGTGATTTGGATTTCCTCTTTTGAAGTAAACTTTTTAGACAAAATGGGCAAATTTTAATCTTAATGTTTATGTTAAAGTTAACAAAGTGGCTAATTCTATGTATAAATAATATATTCATTACTCAAATTTAATAACTGACTCTTAAAAAAAATAATAACTGAGTTTATGTCTTTCCCTAAAAATTTTGCCTAAAGTTATATAATTTTCATAAATAAAGAATATTATCTCTAATACCAGAGATGTCCAGAATTGGGTTGTGCTGACCCACACAATCAACTCATAAATTAATAAGAATTTAATTGATCTAAAAAAGAATATTCTGTCCTATAGTCTGTGCAGAACAATGACCTGAGTAAGATGAGTTAATGTAAATTTTATACGGATTTGATATGAATATAATCATTTTAAATGAAAACTCATTTGCAAATCCAAATAAAATATTCTGAATTATTAATTAATTCTTTGATTTGATTTATGACATAATGTTTTATATCGTGATTTTCGTTCACATAATTGCCCTTTAATTCGAGTTATCGTCACTTAATTGGGATTTTCCTTAAACTTTGGATATAAATCATATTTTGAAACAATATACCCTGAACTTTGAATAAAAATGAACCAGGATTATGGAAAATAAGCACCATACATCAATTGGATCCAGCTAAAAAAAAGTTTTTTTAGAATTGTATATAGGTCAAACCTATCCATCTCACTTTTATTCGTGATCACTCAGTTGTGTGTTTTGTCTAAATAAGTCTAATTTGAATGATAAAAGTTTTCAATTTGAATGAATTTCCTCTTTCATAACATTAACATACATTTAATTCAATAAAATTGTTTGTAATTCTTCTCACAATTAAATTCAATTGAATTTCATTTGAATTGAAAGTTGAATCACATTTTGACCACAAATAACGTTAAACTCATTGAAAAACAAAACAAAAAGCAATTCATTTGAAATGTTTTCACACGTTTTGTGATTATCTCGTGTTTTGTGTTTACCGAAGATTTCTCTCTAATTGAGTGTAAAACTGAAGACTAATTGCAATGAAGATCGCAGTGATTGGTTGCTCTCACGGAGAGTTAGACCGCATTTATGAAGATATTTCAAGAATTGAAAGCGAAAAACAGATTTCAATCGATTTACTGATTATTTGCGGCGATTTTCAGGCCGTCCGTAATGAACATGACTTGCAGTGTATGGCAGTCCCTCCTAAATACAGACAATTGCAGACATTTCATAAGTACTACTGCTCAGAGGCGACGGCACCAAAACTCACCCTTTTTATCGGTGGTAATCACGAGGCCTCCAATTACTTACAGACATTACCGTACGGGGGTTGGGCCGCACCTAATATCTATTACTTGGGTTATGCATCAGTTGTTCGCTTCAAAGGTTTGAGAATCGGAGGAATATCTGGTATTCATCACAGAAGTGACTCAAATTGTGGTCATTTTGAAAGACTTCCATTCGATGAAAGCACCAAAAGAAGTGCTTATCATATGAGACAAACAGATGTCTACAAATTCATGCAATTGAAAGCCGGCGCTGATGACAGTGAGCCACAGGAACAACAGCCTCTCGATGTAATGATATCCCACGACTGGCCCATTAATATTCACAGTTGTGGTAACGTTCAGTACTTATTGAGAAGAAAACCATTTTTTCGAAATGAAGTTCAGAACAACTGTTTGGGAAATCCATTACTTGAGCCAATTGTACGTCATTTAAAACCAAGACATTGGTTCTCAGCTCATCTTCACGTCAGATTCGAAGCACTGGTCAATCACACGGAAGACTGTAAAATCCAGACCCGATTCTTAGCGCTCGACAAAGTTTTACCGAAGAGACAATACCTCGAAATTATAGACATCGAACCAACCGTTCCCTCAGAGAGCGATACCTTTGAATACGACGCCGAGTGGTTGGCTATACTTAAGTCAACCGATAAACTAATGAGTATTGAGAGGCGATGTTCTGTTCCTCAGCTTTGGTCGCGTCTCCACTCTGTCGACGAAACTGACATAAATCGAGTGAAAGAACTCTTCGATAATGACTTCAAAATTCCAGAAAACTTTCAAATGAGTGAACCAACTCTTCACGGAAGAGATAATGATTCCGATCCTCAAAGGATTCATAACTATATAAATCCACAAACGACTGAATTTTGTAAGAAATTAGAGATAACTGATCCGATCGCTGCTATTATCGACTCATTGAAAACAGTGGAAAATCCGGATCAGATATCTATTAGTGACGACGAAGAGGAGGAAGGATCAGTTCAAACACCGAATTCGAGTTCACCGAAGCGTCAGAAAGTAGAGGACAATATCGATGGTGGAAACCTTTTCTTTGTTGACAGAGGAAGTGAACCAAAAGGTGACAAAATTAGTGATTCTTTTACGAAAGTGAGTGAAAACTAATCACTCTTTGAATGCTTCGAATTGTTTTGTCTCTCATTTAGTACTCAAAGAAATGCTTTAATTATTTTTGTAAATATATTCTTATATTTCGATAATAAATGATTCAAATTTCATTTCATGTGATTTTGAAGAAAATAAAGAGACATTCCTTTACTCAGAATTGAAAAAATCATTAATTGAAGAGTTTGAAGAGAGAGCCCATAAAATCTCATTTCTAATGCAATTAATTGAAAAAGAATTTTTAGTCATAAAAATAGAGTGAATTCAATGAATATTAGATTAAATTATTTTATTATTTTTAGGAAATGGATCCACAAAGTAGTGCAACACCTGATGGAAAGCCTGAAGAAAATCCTATCGGTAATAAGAAGGACACGAATCCAAATCCAACCCAAACATTAACAAAACGACAACTGAAAAGAAGAGCAGAAAAATTGAAACGACTCTCAGAACTGCGACAATCAGATGAAAGACTTAATCCAAAACCAAAACAAAACACTCCTCTCATACAGAAAAACAAAACTAAGAAACAGTTAACCAAAAAAGCTTTGGAGGAGAGGAGAAAATTCATTTTAGAGAGGCTGCAATGGGCTAAAGCCAACCTTCCAATGTTAAGCCCTGATTCTGAGGTCAGTGTCATTACTATCGGATCTAAAACCGAAGATTTGAGTCAAACATAATTCGATATATTTTTCATTAAAATTAAATAAAAACTATTTTTCAAAAGAATTGCTTTTATTTTCAAAACAAATCATTTAATAATCAGTTATTCACGAAATCATTAAAATATGGTTGACTCGTGTCTATCCTTCAGTTCAGTCCTCTAAATTAGTTTTATGTTTTGAGTACCCATTTTTGTGGTTTCTTTTTCTTGTTTGCTTTCAATGGAGAGGGCTCTCCCTTTTTGTACTTCTTCTTGTTTAGCGCTAAGAAAACTAAGACACCGACAATAATAACAACCAGAATAATGACTACCCCTCCTATTAAACCCCAAATTCGATAATCAAATTCTGAACTACTGTCCGATGAAGAAGTAATCTGACTTTGTGTCTGTTCATTAACCGCTTCTATTGGAACTGTTGTAATCTCTAACTTTGATATCGTTGAGGCAATTGTTGTCTCTTTGATGTATTCGTTATGAGTTATGGGCACTCCTTTTGGATGTTCGCAGAAATACTTCTTTTCTTCTGCCGGTCTCTCGATTTCAGATTCAATTTTGAGAAAGTTTTCGATGACTTTCTTCTTAGCGAATGTCACTATTCTGTCGAACTTTCCCTCAAAGAAGGACTTGACCTCAAAGACCCAGAAGTTTCGTTCTTTGAATATCAATCCGAAGGTTTGGTTAACCATAGTCATGGCATCCATTTTCTTATTCAATCTGTAGGGCCCGAAATCATCGATTGACTGTTGTTTAAAACTTTTTCCTGAAGAATTAGCCTCAGAATCGCACAACCCTTCAATGTTGGCCACAAAATAATAGTTTGGTATAACTATCACTACGTAAATGTCATTATATATAAAAATAGACTCAATATTAACCGATTCATTAAATTTAATCGAAGACACAATTCTGTGCAATTCATAGGAGACTGGATTTCTGTACCATTTGTTTGAGTCGGTGTCCAAAATCATAACTTGAGTTCCATTTTCTGTATTTTCAAATAAATGAATTTCTCGTCTTTCTGTCGATTGATTAGAACAGGCTTTAGAAGTGTCCAGATAGAGCGCTGCCTCTCCTATTTTGAAGCCACCAGGAAGTGGTCGGCCGAAGAACTTTGATGGAATCTCTTCCTTTATATCGATAATCCAATAATGACCACCACTTGTGAAGAAGAATTGCTTTTTGTGTGAAATATAAGCGATTGAATCGATTTTGATTGAACTTTCAGATGTAGAACAACACAAATTGCATATATTGTTGTCATTGTCCGGCGCCGACGATTCGGTAATATTTGCATCAATTGATTTGATTAAAAAGACATAAAACAAATATCTTAAGCAAAACATTTTATTGATAATGAAATCAACAAAAAATCAAATAAATTTTCATTCAATTGTTTCGCGTGTTTTCAGTTCATAATCATTAGATTATAATCAATAAATCAAAGATTTTCTGATGGCTTTCCACTCCATTTATTTGGTATAAAATTGATGATCGATTCAGAAATAGAATCAAAAGTTTAATTAATTATAAAAACATTTTCTTAGAGACAATTAAAACTAATTATTAATTTTTTAGTTTAATTTCAGCGAATTTTTTCGATAAAAGGATCGCCTCATCGATAGCATTGACTTTAGTGCCGGTGGCCTGCGATGACTCTTCTTTTCCGCCTCCCTTTCCGTTTATTGTTCCTATAATTTGTTGAACCCATTCGTTGGCTTTGAGACCCTGTTTGACAGCAGAGGACGGAACAGATGCCAAGCAAACAATCTTTGATTCGTCTGCACTGAAAAACATTGCGGCCGTCTCTGGAGATATAGTTCGGATTTGTTTGAGGGCTGAGTCCAAAGCCTTTGCATTAGATCCGGCATCCATTACAGTGACAATAAAAGGCGTTCCCTTCAACTCATTTGCCAAAGTTTTTGCTGTTTCGACCACTTGTGTGACCTGAGCTGCTTTGTTTGCTCTATCGATTGAATCCAATTGTTTCTTCAATTGGTTCAACTGATCCCTGAGCTCTTCCTTCTTCCAATAGGCGATATTCGATTGCGAGACCTCTTCTATTAATTCGACGATTTCTTTGACATTTTCTTTGTAAAACTCTTTACTACTTTTGCTTTCAATCGATTTCTTAAGGCTTTGAACGGAAAGACTCAAAACATTTGCTTTGTTTAGTGCTTTTGTGGCCTCCGGTCCCGTCAGAGCAACGATACGACGGATACCTTTAGCGATAGCCTCTTCGCTGGCAATCACAAAGTCTCCGATGTGTCCGCTTCTCTTCAGGTGAGTTCCGCCACAAAACTCGACAGATGTTTGCATACCCGCCGGTCCCGTCGGATCTGACAATAAATCTTCAACAGAAACTCCAATTGAAACAACTCTGACCGGATCCGGATATGTTTCATCAAATACTGCGCGCAATCCTTGAATAGCTTTAGCGGAAGCGAGAGAAGAGTCTTTAGCAAAGACGGACTCATTCTTTGCGATCAGCTTTTGTGCGATTTCTTCGGTTTGTTTCACTTGTTTTGCATTCATTGAACCCTAAATACAATCAAAGAAATCATTAAATAATGAATTATTTTAAATGTATTAAAGACTTACGTTATTAGTGAAGTCGAACCTTAGTTTGTCGGCCGACACAAGAGAACCCTTTTGATTGGCCTCAGACGACAGTACAGATCGGAGGGCGTAATTGAGGACATGAGTTCCCGTATGATTATTCATAATTAGTTTACGTCTCTGTTCGTCGATTTGAAGCTTAACTTTATCGCCGACATTGAGTGTCCCGCAGCCAACCCTTCCTATATGGAGGACATACCCGCCATGAACTTTGACTTCTCTGACTTCGAATTCAGTTTCTTCGTTATCATTATCTCCAGCTTTGGTAATAAATCCGGTGTCATATTCCTGTCCACCAGATTCAGCGTAAAATGAAGTCATGTCTAAAATGATTCCGCATTCACTTCCAGAGACCACTTGTTTAATGAATTGTTTGTCTTTTCTGATGGCGAGAACAGTTGCATTACAAGACTCGAACTCATAGGCAGACTTAGGACTCTGATCGACACTCTTGTAGTTATATTTTGGTAAATCATTTGTTGAGGGAATTCCTAAATTATCTCTGAGTTCTGCGATTGAATGGACGTCTAAATCAATTCCAGAGTCAAAATGTGAGCTTTTATTTTGTGACAACAACTGAGCGCTCGCTTTACAGCTCTCATAAGCACTCAAATCAACAGAATATCCCTTCTCTTCGACCATAAGTTGGGTTAAGTCGAGAGGAAAGCCATACGTATCGTATAGTCTCCACGCGATATCTCCCGGCAAAACAGTCTGCTTTTGAGACTTCATTTTATCAATAGTTCGCTCCAATAATCTCTTTCCTCGCGATAGAGTCTTCAAGAACTGTATTTCCTCTTCATTGATGACATTCATTACACTTTGCGGGTCTTTTGTCAGTTCCGGAAATACAGAACCGAGTGATTCGATGACAATTGGAACTAATGATGCGAAGACACCGGGCTTTCCGCCTAATTTCTCGACATATCTTACGGCGCGTCGAAGTATTCTTCTGAGAACATAACCCCTTCCAATATTATCAGGTCTGCCGCCATCTGACAAAGCAATGGTTAAAGTTCTTGCGTGATCTGCTACCACTCTATAGGCCATATCAATTCCATCCACATCTTCAGCGCCAACTTTGCCAGTATAGGGACGAACGCCTGTCAACTGTTGAATGGCTTCGAATATGGGAACGAAGACATCGGTGTCATAATTGGAAGTCTTTTTCTGAATAACCGAAACAATTCTTTCGAAACCCATTCCTGTGTCGACATGTTTTTTAGGAAGAGGTTTGAGTGAAGCATCACTTTCTCGATTAAATTGAATGAACACAAGATTCCAAACTTCGATGACATCCGGGTCATCCATATTCACTAAACTGGAGGCATCTCTTCCACCAATTTTGTCGAAATGAATCTCAGAACAGGGACCACACGGACCAGTTTCGCCCATTTCCCAAAAGTTATCTTTCATTCCAAAAGGAAGGACTCGCTCTGAAGGTAGGCCTAAGTTCAACCATATTTGACGACATTCTTCGTCGGGCTCTAAACCACTGTCGGGATTACCTCCAAAATAAGTCACATACATCCGATCCTTTGGCAAACCATAGACTTGAGTTAACAGTTCATAAGCCCACTGACAGATCTCTTTCTTGAAGAAGTCACCGAAAGACCAGTTGCCTAACATTTCAAAGAAGGTGTGGTGATACACATCTTTTCCGACGTCATCCAAGTCGTTGTGTTTACCGCCGGCGCGAATGCATTTCTGAGTGTTTACCACTCTTTTATATTTAGATGCGTCAGAGTTCGGGTCAACGGTTCCCAAAAATATAGGTTTAAACTAAAAATTGATAAAAGAGTTAATAAAAACTTTGGAAACAATTCTTCTGTTATTTAAAAACCTGATTCATTCCGGCGTTTGCGAACAGAAGTGTCGGATCTTCGTGTGGGATAACTGACGAAGACTTGACATACAAATGGCTGTATTTATCTTTGAAAAAGTCGATAAATTGTTGACGAATCTGTTTGGCGGTACTCATTTTCGGTGATTAGTTTAGGAACAGTTCAGAAGATATTAAATCAAAACTATTAAAGCGAAGAGAGTTTACAAAAAATTGATTATAAAAATTTAAATCAATTTATATTTAAATAAAATATGTGAAGAAATTCAGTGAAATATTGCATCAAATTTGTGACGAAATAAGTGATTAAAGTCTGAAATTAAGTTTTTTAGGCTCTGATCTGATTAGTGGTTATCTATGGAAACGGCTTACGATTAATCAAAAGACAGCAAATTATTTGTTGAATGAAGTGTTGTCTCAAGTGTTTGGACCAAACAAACGATTATTTAAATGTTTTATAATTTTGAAGACAATTCAGTTGTGATTTAATCAATGAGTGAAACACATGAATGACAGTCAATGAAACCACGTTTACGTTTACGACATCTGTTTACGTCTCCATTCAGTAAATAAATTACGCAAAAGTTTAAACACTTTCATCACATCATAAACTTTGGTCTTTAATTGACTCAATAAAAGTTGAATAAGTTTACTCTTTGACAGACTCTTTGTCAATCAATTTTGAATTTATTGATCAATTGATTGAACTTTTTATTTGTTATCAAAAATCAGAACATAATTCAGAATAATCTCCAGATTTAGTCATGATTTTCATAATCGGTATAAAAGTTGTAAATAATTAATAGTTTTTTAAAAAATTCACTCAATTTTGTGGACACTATTGTAATGTTCTCCGAGACTATAGGCGTGTCTTTGATAACTGAAAATTCAATTCAATTAATAAATGGTTTAATCAAATAAAAGACAATATTTACCACAAAATCAATGGTTTACTTTTATACTCGATTTGTCCGATAAGAACGGGATTCCCTTCCGCTTGAATTACTTCGATTCCTATTTTAAAAATATGAGAGATAGCCCTCAACTCTAACTGTCCGCCCCATGACTTAGTGTTTGCGATTTCATTGCAATAGTCTTCATATTCTGAATCATTCATTAAGTCTCCGGTGGAAGGACTGGTCAGAAACGGTAGGAAATCTAATTTATTGTCTCTCATGAAATCACTGGTCTTTTGTCTCAATTCTGTTACATTTGTGGTAATGTTTTGAAGACTCAACTGATGTTCAATTGCTTTATACATACAGTCGCCGTCAGAAGGGATGTCATATATTGAGAGATCCCTAACACTCAGTATTTTCTTAATCTTTTGTTCTTCAATTAATCGTATATTTTCTGAGTCATCAATCATACCATCTTTAATCTGCTGTTCCTTTTGCTTCTGTTTGATAGCCTTCGCCTCTCTTTTCCTTTGAGCTCTCGATATCTTGGTTTCAGTATATTTGATGGTATTTGAGAGCTGTTCCGAATCATCAGATAAATTGTCTTTATTTTCATTGACAACAATTCCATTTATTTGATCCGATAACTGATTTAACTGTTGATTATTGGAATCACTTTCGAGTTCTTTCAATTCATTTTCGTGTCTTTTCTTTAACTCTTCTGTCATTAAATCGATTTCACTATTAATCTCTTTCTTCTTCTTTTTGTCACCTTTTGTCAAACTGTGTCTCATTTGTGTTATCTTTGCTTTTAATTTCAATCAAATCATTAAAAGTTTGATTTAAAAAGAGGTGAAAATTAAATACCATTTAATTGTTTTTTCTCCAACCGATGTCTCTCCAGAAGTGATTCTTTTGGATCTAAGTTTGACTCATTTTCATCGATTGATTCATTGGTTTCATTCATTTCTAATAAAATTATTAATTAAATAAAATATTTATTTTAAAAAAACTTATGTTTTGTTATTATTTGAAAACAATTTTGTTTTTTTCCAATAAATAACGTTTTAATACATTTTACAGAATATTAATAAGAATTTGAAGCACAGAATCTCATGAATACTGAAATGACTTTATTTAGTTTTAGAGGAAAATTGAATACAAATTATTTGGAAATTATTGTTTTCGTGCGAAGACCTCAACTTTAGTGATGTTCGCAACCGTCCACTCGATCTTCAGATGATTTGTCATAACATCAAAGTCATAGTTATAAAGGGTTTTCTTAAAGCCGTCTTCAATGATCTCAACTAATCTGGATTGGTTTGGACCACAATTCTCTTGTTTGAACAAAGAAATTAAAGGCTTTCCATCAGATCTAATCCATTGGAAGTAATTTCCTAATGAAAACCTCTTTACTGTTTCGCTGCCATCGCTTTGGGAACGAATGATAACAAAATTACTTCCGTTAGAAATGATATCGAGAGTAGTCTCAGATATTTTGGTGTATACTCTTTGTCCGCCACTTATTGTCTTATACTTTGATTCCAGAATAAATTTTCCGTCAATAAACTCCCGAACTATCGTATTCATTCTGTCCCAAAATCGAGTACTACTTGCCGTGAATTGACTCGATGTTGATGTCGATGGAGTCAATGAGTGACAATTGTTATCAGTTTTCTTGAGCTTCAAATCTCGGTTCTCATCACTAATGCGTTTAATTTCTTCGATAAGTTGTTTGTTGTCATTAGTCAGGCGTTTGTTTTCAGCGCTAATGCTCTCAATTTTGAGCTTTAGATTTGAGAGACAATTGTGTTTGACATCTGATCCTTTTCCTATACCACAGTCATCGCATACATTATAAGCGCAGGTCTTTAAGTGAGATCGCATTTCAGATATTTTAAGTATAGACTGACAGCCATTTGTAGTGTATTTACACTTTATTTTCATGCTATTGAAGACATTAATCATAGCTCTTGCGGGACGAGTCAATTGTGAGGGCGAAAGCAATCGCCTGTCATTAGGACAGGTTCTGTTGCATAACAGCCATTGACTGATGCATTCATTGCAATAGGTTTGTCGACAGCAATGTGTGACCATCGGGTCGACAAATATTTCATGACATATACCACACACAAACTCGTCCAATACTTCTTCGCTCATATCGACAATCAATGATCTATCGATTCGAGACATTTTTAAGAATCAAATTAAGGGCAAAAAAGAGTTAATTTTGAGATAAAAATCAAAATTCGGTTTATTTTGTGAAAATGTTTGCATTCACTCAAAACTTGACACTAACTGTGAGTATTAGAGTTAGCACATGGAGTGACATTCAACTTGATTTGTTGTCATAGACTTTGCCCCACACTTTGTCCCACAAAATATACACAAATTGCTTACACTTTTAACAAGAATTTTCAATAATCAAAACGATTGAATAAACTCATTGAACTTGAATCCAGTCTTACGAAATGCTCAAAAGAAATATTCATTAATGGTATGGAATAATCTCTCCAAAGAAGTTTATTGAAGTGAATTAGAATCTTAACATTCTATTAGATGGCAAAATTGGTTAGGGTGATCAAAAATAAACTTTCATAACTATCAAATAAACTCTATGTTGATAGATCTCTCGCGTAAATTAGCCTAGATACAATTATCATAAAAAGCGATTATTTTTTGAATGCACGAGTTATACAAAAACTCTAAACTTATTTAAAACAAATTAAATTATACATTAAAACAGTTAATCAAAAACAAACCATTAAATCAAAGAAATAATCAAAATTAATACCAAATAATGACAATTAAAGGCTTTATTGAATTCATCAATTCTAACAAAGATCTGAATAAATCAATTGAATTAAACAAAACTATAATCGTATTCGACGGACATCTCCTTCAGAGACGACTCAATGACTTTTCTGCTCAAACCAGGGATGAGAACAAGTTCTGCGATTATACCTCTTATGCCGAAACCATCAAAAGCTTTTTGAGACGTTTGAAAGTCTGCCAAATCGTACCAATTGTTGTCTTCGACGGACAAATAAATGCCAAAAGATATAAGACTGGATTCAATGAAAGGATTTATGAAATTCATCAGATTCTGAGGAACGGCTATCAAAGTTGCAAAAGTCAGTCACCAACTCTTCGTAATTATGTGTTCGGATCAATTTTGCGCAGTTTTGGTGTTGAAATTATTCAGACCTGTTCTGAAACCTGGACTCAAGTGGCGGCTCTGGCCAACAAACTTATGTGTCCCGTCTATTCAAAGAGGAAAGAGTTCTACTTCTTGTCCCTCGAATTTGGTCTTCTTAGTGACGATTCAGTACTAAACAGTCGATTGAATTTCAACACAGAGAAGAAGTTTTGGTTTCTTTCGGCCAAAATCTTGAGAATGGATTCTCTCGTCAAAAGATTTTCGGGACTCAAACTGGAAGTAATGCCTCTTTTAGGCGTCATCTTTGAGAATAACTTTATCGATCAAAACGGATACAGAGGTTTGAGTGAAGAAATACAGGAATGGCATAGAAGTGATAGAATCGAAGTAATATTGAATTGGATTAAAGGCAAGAGTTTAGACAATTGTTTGGAATCAATTACCCGTTACCTCAAACGTAGTGATATCGATGACCAGCAGCTTAAAGCCGAAACTCTGAGACAACTGATCAGAAAGTTTAAGAACAATGGAAATGATTCAGTGATAAGAAAATACTTGAATGAGTCGGACATAGACCAGGAGAGCCTCAAAATGCTGGCCAAAGGAGATACTGAAGTAGTTCTACCGAATTGGTTCGTCACTGAGTACCAGAAGGGCATCATTCGACCCGCGATCATGAATATCGTCAGAAACAGGACTCATATTGTTTTTCCACAAATCGAAGACTTCTGGCAGCCATCGAGTTATGAGTGCACTCTTAGACTCAGACAATTTCTTTATGCAATTCTGAGCACAGAAGTGGACAACCCTTCGGACATCAAAGTGGTTGACAGAACACAACTCACAGACTTAAGATGTGTTTCAATGAAAGAAGAATCGGTTTCCCCACTCTTTAGAATCTCAGAGTCACAGGAATTGCCGTTTTTGGGAAATGTTAGGTCTTTGAAGATGACTGACCGCCGAAAGCTCTTCCTTTCGATGATGGAAGTGAACGAAGCGTTTATAAATCGGTGCAAAGTTTCTCTTCTATTACTAGAGTTCTTTGAAGAGATCGCTATCATCGAAGGCACGACTTTCCTGATTATTATCACCAGATATTTGATTCGAAACAAACCTCGAAACTATTGGAAGTCATCGATCGGCGCTCTTATTCTGAGTGTTATGTTTCACAGCAGTCGAAGATTGAGGACTGACCTCAAGTGGACGAATCTGTCGAAAATTGCACCCGAAGACAGATTTCAGCCACAATTCATCCAATTCTACGCTGAAATACAGGCCTGTCTTCACATATCGAACTTCATTAATACTATTCTGGAGATGCCTTTCGAAGAGGGAAAGCCTTATTTCTGTTTGAACGGCATATTCTTCTACAACGCTATCAAAAACCTTTCAACCGGTGAAGAATACGAGTCATTTCTGAGGTATTTGTTCAGAAACCGTCCTCTAATGGCAGACATCTTCAATGACATCAACCAATTGATTGAATTGAATCTCAATTAGCCTTTAATTCACTTCTAAATTGTTTTTCTTTCAAATTATGTATTAATTTATTTGTTTTTCATTTTATATTATTTTGAAAATCAATAAAAGGATCGATCGATAGATTTTAGGAAAACCCAGTGTTTGTGCGATTGAAAAGTGTTTTCAATCCTTAATTAATAAATGAATAAAAAGTTTGAAATAAAACTTAAATTAAGATTTATTTTGAATACTTTTTTTTAATGACATTTAATTAA
>JAQIXD010001544.1:0-14386 GCA_034699985.1 Minunthozetes semirufus
GATTATTTGACAAACGATTCTTTGGACAAGAATTGCCCAGAATTACATACTTGTGCTTCGGGTCACCTTGCTCATTACTGGAAATAAGCCTGAATTAGCTATAAAAACGTCAGGATTAATCTTTTTTTTACGAATTAATTGCTCTAAAATTAGCTAGTGCATTTTATATCGACTGAAATTACATGAGATGGGCGGTTCATTACTTGCCTATTAGTTTAAATTGCTCATTTGGGGTTGAACGACCATGTTACTTTGAAAAGCATACAGATTAGGGAAAGGTGTTCAGCACTCGAAACACAACAATCAGTACTATGTATCGAAAGCCAGAATTATTTGTGCTGTTCCTCAGGGATGGCCAAAGGTTTGAGTTTTTTGGGAAAACTTCAAAATTTAGACCAAAATTCAGGGGAAAGTGTGGTAAACAACTTCGTGGACATCCCTGTCTCGAGAGCTACCATTCCTCTCAACGGATTAATTATAGGCAAAAATGTTTGCTCACTAATGACCGCTCCGTTCAACACAATTGTCAATAAAAGTTAAACCGATTTCCCGTTCAATACGACTATAAATCTATGAAACTATAAATCTATTGACGAATAAATTATTACAGAAAATAAGTCCTCAAAAGTTTCTTCCGAACCAAATGTAGGGTCATTTTAGACATCAATTAGTAAAGAAGATAACTGTCCAAAACCCCCTAAATCTCTGCCCACCACTGATTTGTGCGAAATTTTATGGCTTTTCTCTCAATTTATTTGATGAGAAGAAAAAGTTTTTTTCATTTGTTTTATTCATAAGAATCAGTGATTCGTAACTCATCTCTAAATTGAATATCAGTTATATTAGTGTCGATTCAATTCTGGTCCACAACTACTACAGGAATCACATATTCCTGACTCATAGGACAGCGAGTAATCACTTTCTATCCCTTCCCTCCGACTGAGTTCTGGCAGAGCTAGTGATCCGACACAAGACAACACTTCCAACCGCTATATATTGTATTACGTTTTCTCTTAATTTACTCCAATTTCTGACTTAATCTCGATTTTCGTCATTTATTTTGCGCTTTGTTTCCAATAAATGATAAAAAATTCATTGATTTTTATTAATCAATAAAATATCGGAATTTTAATGGATTTTCTATGAATTTATTTATAACTGATTTTTAAGAGTAAAATATACTGAATTGAAGATTTAACCAAGATTATTTAATCTTTGAGAATTAATTAGTTGCTAAAAAAATAAGACTTGTAATTTGACTGACCAATTTAATATCTAGTAAATTTTTAATTAACAAAAATAAATATTTGTGACAAACTTACAGCTTTCAACTTCTATGGTACAGCTCTGGCGATCCATTGGAAAGTATTGTAAGTTCATTGGACACGAAGATGTGACTGTTAATCTGTAATTAAACCATGCTCAATTTATAAATTAATTAAAATTTTAATAGATCTATAATTTTAATTTGTTACTTTGAAGATAATTTTAACAAGTTTGAATTTATATTCAATAAAAAACTCACTGTCTCGATTTTCCAAACTTAATAATTTCACCTTGTAGTTTAGTATAATAAATGTATTTAATCAATTTTACAGTTTTCAATAAGAATTATAATCTTGCAAAAAGTTTGAAACATAAATGGGTTAACCGAAAAAAGTAAATTGAATAATCTAGCAAAACTAACTTAATAAAAATGCTAAAAATTACAGTTTATCAAGAATTTTCAAAATTAAAATAATTGATCAAGGAGAGTACCTAATTGAGCGCAACACTTCACCATTGTATCTGATTCTGATGAATGTGTTAGGAGTGGTAGCACTATGGAATTGGGCCGACTTTTCATTGGCGAAAAAAGTATCAGGAACCCATATCTTGTCGGACACTTCTGCGCCCACGTATAGGGCGTCAATACCGGGTCGTCTCAGGAATGCCAGGCGAGAGTCCCGCCACGCCTGACGAAAGTAGAAGTCCGATGTGAAGTCCTGTTTTTAAAATGTGAGCATGGTTATTTTGGAATAATTATCTTGGTTAATTTAGGATTAGATTTTACTGACCATTTGTACGGCGGATATGGAACTTATGCTGATTATATGCATTGTGACACCGACTTCTACAGGTGGACCTGCAATGATTTTAAATGTTAGCAAGATAAAAATTAATAGGCATTATTTAACCAATTCAATGAAATATTCTAAGCATTTAATAATATTTTTACAAGTTTACAGTTTTCAAAAACTCGGATTGGTTAATTCATCGATTTATTTTTAACAATCAATTTGTCTTAAATAATTTATCATGAATATTCTTATGGAATAATTTGTATATTCGATAAATTTTCTCAGTTTCCTAGGATGAAATAAAAGAATTCTTACCAAGTCAAATTTAATTCAATATTCAGCTTATTTTTGTTTGCTTGTGAAAACTGTAATTTTATTATTATTTTTATCTATAAATATGAATAAGCTATTTAAATTTAATATTTTCGGTTCAATAGAACCAGTGGTTTATTTTTAACTAATATTTTTGCAAGTACACTGTAAAATAATTTGAATTTTTGATATTAAAACCGAAAAATAACCAATGTGGCATTTTAAATAAATGTAGCAAGGTGACAATTGTGTTTAGTTACAGCCTTTGAGTTTTGAAGAATAAAGAGAGACATTGATTCTTGGTTTTGTCAGTATATCTAAAGCCTGTATTGACATTGTTTTTGCTCTTTTTTCTTGTCGTCTGATCTCAACAGAAGAGAAGAGATAAGTCACAACGAGTTGTGTTTCGGCCACAAAAGGAGCCGACCATTCATTGGGTAATACATAAGTAAATAGATTTAGCGCTGAATCCGAGCCATAAATATAACGGTAGAGATGGTCTTCCCCTCCGCTGGAAGTCAGGAATCAAATAGAGAGGAGAAGTACAGAGAATTGAGAGCACAGGCAGACAGCACAGCACAAGTGTTTTGTCAGATAAGACCCGATTTTATCGATTTGGATGATTGCAAGACACTATTCCTGTACACTATTCCTGTTCTGTCTATTCTGTGCTTCAACTCATTCTTCTGGGCTTTTATTTAGTATCCGATAAAAGCGGTTCCAAAAGATAAGAGTCAAGTGAATGAGCGAATCCGCTCTTTTTCGGAGGGCTTTCCTCTCCGTTTATATTCCTATCCATTCAAACGTCAGTTTATTAAAAGAGTTTCCATTAGTAGACAATCAATAAAACAATGGATTTGTTTTCAATAATAATGGGTTTTAATTCAATCAAATGCATAATTATAACCTTCAAAATAAAATTTGTTTGTAGAAAAATGAGCTAGTTAAAATTAGTATTGAATGGATACCTAAAAATTGATAAAACCAACTGGGGATAAATTTAAAATTTATACTTGTGTTTAATTTACAGTTTGAAATTTCTTCATTTTAAATTAATTTAATTAACATGCTGAATAACTTGGAATAACGTTTCAAAAAGAAATGTAGACTAAAAAATGTCCTAGGTGAACATATAAAATGTCTTGTGACTGATAAGCCAAGTATATAGAAAACTAACCTTACATTTATTCAAATTAAAATATTATAATTTAATTACAGTTTTAAAATTAATCTTTATTTCTTTGTTAATTCATTTTCCACTTGAAAACTACCATGATAACCACTCAGAACCTATTCTAATTTCAAGATAATTATGACCTACTTATAAAATAAGTTCGTGCAAAATTAAAAGGATAAAGTATTAATAATTTTGTTTGAGAATGAACTCGTTTAAAGTTATGAAAAGTTTTCTTCAAAAGTATATTAAATTAAATTTAAGTCTATTTTCGTTTCGAAAAACACAACAAAAGGTATTATTTTGAGTCAAAATTTGCGTAAAAACCCATAAATTTGTAAAAATGTACTCAAATTAAGTGCATTCGAAGTGTTTTGCAAAACTCTAATACTGTTGTAATTCAAAGGCTTTTCTTTGAAATTCTCCACAAAAGGAGAATACTCTTGGCTTTTATGGGCTAAAACTCAGATAATTTAAGGCATTGAATAAGTAATTGAATGCAGAAATTGCATACATTTTTGTCAATACAAAAGTATTGTAACATTAAGGAGTAGAAAACCTCCTCTGTTTCAAATTGTTGAATTGTGCTAGTTTATTTTTTTAAAAATTATTTTGCTCATGATAGATGAATAATTAAACAAACAATAAGATAAATACCACAAAAGAGTTTGAACAATTTTAACCTAGCTTATATAAAATATTTTGTAAAAGTTACAGTTTTTAAGCATGATTTTTCTACCCTTGTTCATTTTGAAAATAGCCAGATTATTTTATATAAAAATTCAATTGATTAGTTTATAAGCCAATTGTTTATGCTTGTTTGAACTCAGAAATTATTTTTAGCATCCAATTTGAATTTCAAATATTAAATTCCAGATAATAATCTTGGAAAACAAAACTTACTTCAAATCCCTATAGACTGCAAAAACTGATCTGAAAAGATGAAAATATACCGTAATTTCGAAGAATATTCTATAAAAAGTAAACTCCTTTTGAAAATTGGCTGAAATTCTGTATCAAATAATTCGCGATTCAGAACAGAATCGCCGAAAAAAGTCTTCAAATATTTTCTTCAATTCTTTAAATAAAATAAAATAATATTTTCTGAACAAACAATTTATATAACGATATCTGACTGTAAATACACTGAGAAAAACATTTACCTAAAAATTGTAAAAACGTTTTGCACTCAAAAAAAAGGAGAAAATATTATTCACAATAAATAACTGAAAGAAAAAACATATTTCGCTATTATTTTTCTTTTCTGCTGACAAAAGGGATGCCATCGAAAATAGCCTGTGCTTTAGGCAAAGGGATAGAGGGAAAGGCCTATAATCACACCATCAATATTGATAACTAAGTCATAGAAAAATATAATAACTTTTGATATAAATTCAGATTCTGATCGCCTTCTGTCCGAATTGATCCAGTTTTCTATCAAATAAATTACCATGATGGAAAATAAGTAAATTTCACTCAATCTGAAACATTTTATTCAGAAAAATTTGCTAGAACATCTAAATTAGCAAGCTAATTTAGCAATAAATGCTAAATATTATTTAATTAAGCGATATTATGCAATATTATCAAGCTTATTATGCAAGAGCATTCAGAATTATCTCTTTGAAATCACTTTCTCTCACATGATTTGGTAATCTGTGTTAAGTCCTTTTGATGTCATTCATTGATTGCCACAAATGAATGACTAATCAGAAAAAGTGCTAAAATCAGCCAAAAAGAGCTCATTATTGATCAAATCATTGGCTGAAGACTTCCTATGAATAAATGTCTTTCACTCTCAACACAATCAACAGATAAGTGATGGTATTCTTCCTCTGAAGTGATGTCATCAAAAATTGTCAGAAAGACTTTGAGCCAATTACACAATATTGAACTTCATAGTGGTATCTCATTTTAAATTCGTCATGAATTACATTTTGTAATGTAAATGTTTAAGAATAAATAAATGAATAAATGGCCACTCCTTTTTTGACCAAGCTAAAGTAAATGAATCTCTAATTTTAAAAGGACAAAGTAAACAGAATACTTGTTAATAATCGCAGAAGAATTAGACGTAAATTCACCTCGGATTAAAATTGGAACAGTATTTCCACGAATAAAATCTAAGTTCAAATACCTGATGGAAAACCCATTATTACTTAAAATAATATTTTAGCCATTTTTGCTCTGAATTTAAAATTCATAAATACTTTTGTGAGCCTTTAAAAGCTTTCATCAGAAATGCTTAATCTATAAAAATTTAGTTTTCATATTTGAATAATCAATCTTGTTTAGTTTAGAATAATTTATACTCTTTCAGCTAAGTGATCAGGTATGATAAAGTGCTTTAGATTTTGCCACTTGGTCTTATGTGAGAATTATATTAGTTTAACCCTTAAAGGCTACTTTCCTGCACCACACTTATTCTGGAGATTAAGAGCTCAGGGCAATTTCCAAAGCCTAATCCTGGTCACTTGCACCGAGATAAAACTCGGAATTTTATTTATTCGTTTTAATCTTTAAAATCCCGGATTTATTTGATTCTTTATTTATTTATCTTGGTGGAAAGCTTTTTTTCGAATACTCACAGTTTTTTAATTTAATAAAAATATTTGAGCTTGGTAAATATTTGAAAGATTCGAATAAATAAAAATGAAATATATTCCGGGAATAGTTAATAGAGTATAAAACTATTTGATTGAAAGGAATCTATTTTATCAAAAAATTTTGAGAAGACTTTCCTTTCAATGTTCGGGAAGTCCTTTAGGCTGTGCTTCTGCTCGAAAATATAGACTGAAATGTTTGCCGAAAAATATTGGCTTTTATTCAGAATTTTATTCAAAGAATGTATCAGTTCTTTTGAAATGCAAATAAATTGCTCTTTCAAACAGTGATTGAAAGGTTCAACAAATTATATATTTTCATAGATTATAGATTCCATTAAAGTTGGTATAGATTTGAATAAATTCCGGCAAAATGTGGGCAAAAAATTTGAATTCCGCACTGAATTCACTAAAAACATTCGCTCAGGCATATGATCGGAATAAAAGAATAAAGGTCAGCCCAATTTTGACCTGGCTAATAGAAATTTTACCTCAGGTTAGGGTAGGTTTTATTGTGTCCACACGTGCATAACCAACTATTTATTTTTGTTCTTGTTCCAAATATAGCATGATCAATAATCTTAGTGGAAAAGTTCTTAGTTTATTACAGCACAGGGAGGACCGAACAGAAGGCTCGGATTAACTGATGGGTGAAATCCATAAATTTTATGATCATTTTTATGATTTGTTTGTTTGGTTTTGCGATGAAATACATCCGAATTTATATTTATTTGCGGCCATAAAGACCCTGTTTATAGGCATTTAAGGAATTTTCAATTAAATTCTGGGTATCTTTCGGTACTTCCCATTGAATTCTAGATTGAATTTTATGATGAATTTTATGACGAGTTTTAAGGAATTGAAATAAAAGTTCAGCCAATGGTTGGCTTTTATTCAGTGTTTTTTTCCGAGAAATTAATTTTTGGTATAAATTTCGAGGAATTAATTCAAAGACTAGTTTTCTTTGCTCTGATTTTTTCCAAGAATATTCTGTTGACAAGAAAAATGAGTCCGGTTTTCATGAATACGATTTTTTGTTTGCCTTTTCTGTTGGTATTTGTAATCAAATCGTAATTTGTTTTTCGTATTTATTTAGGAATTTGATGTCAAACAACAAACTGATTGATGGATCAAATCATTTGATCGATGAGTTAATCAAATATTCGGGTAATTTATCCACTGTTTTTGGCACATTTGGTGAAACAAATGATCGAGTATTGATTGAGCATTAGCATGGTAAACTTTATGTGTTGTGTTTGTTATAAGCTGTAAATTTTGTCCATAAATAAGTTTAGTTTAAACAAGAACAAACAAGCTCTAAAATTGGTTATGTCTAAAATAAAATTATTTTTCAACATGCCAAGTTGTTAATTTGTTTTCTATTTTTTAAATAGTTAACTAGCGAAAATATTTATTTTAAAAAGTCTTCACACAGATTGGTTCAGTTTATTAAAATTGAAAAACTTAATTAATCTAGATAAAATTTCACCGCAAATTTCAATTAAATTGGACAAATTATATTGTTTTGCTTTAAGAATTTCCTATAACCAAGATAATTGAACATAAACTTGTTAAATTTTACCAGGTAAATATTATGGATTATGTTTGTTATAAACTGTAAATTTTGATAATGAAAACGCTTGGTTTAATCAAGAATTATCATACTTGACAATGGTTCATCAACGTTCCTGATTCATTTTTCGATATACTATATTTATTCATTTGTTTTTAATTTCGAATTATTTTATAATTACCTCGCAAAAATATTTCAAAATATTCAAAATGATTGTGACCTCTGCATTGACCAAGTAATTAAAATTAAATTGCTCATTTATATTTATGAAATAAATCAAACAAAATTACAGTTTTCATTAAAACAAAAATTTGAGCTGAAAATATAATTAAATTGACCCAGCATAAATTCTTTTGTTTTATTGTGGGAAATTGTGTCTATTCGTAGCTTTTAGGCCATTCATTGATCAATGAAAAGGAAAGGGAGCACCCAATGGACCGATGGCTCAATTTATTGAAAGGCTCTTGACTTGATTAAACTGAACCACTATTTGATTTTATTATAAATTTTTATTACAGAAAAAAACAACAATGGGTTGAATGTCACGAAAGGCTCATTCAAATAAATAGTGGAATATATCGACAAAAGGGAAGGGAATGAAAGGGAAGGCCTAAAAGAGGAGCCAATAAAATATTTTAATACTGAAGACAATAATAGAAACAAAAACTTCTCTAACATTAAACCAAAATTGGATTCAATTCTTTGGGATAAAAAGTTCAGATAAATTACCCGACAAATAGAGTTTTATTGCAAGAATATATTGATGGAAATATGGCTCCAAACTGGAGCCTATAATAAAATTAATCTAGTTATCTTTTATTCAATATAAAGCATATTCTGAGTAAAATAACTTTGACATTTTGGTAGTGATTTTTACTACCCAACCCTTATGAACAAAACTAGCAAGGTTATTTCCAGCGAACTCGTCCAGAATATAATTTAATGCAAACCAAGCGAGTTATCAAACATTAATATCATGCAAATTAGCCGTCGATTCCGGTGAAAGAGTTTTAATCTGAACTTCATTTGAATAAAACTTTATTTTCAGACAAACCTTTTGTTGGATTTGTTTTAACCCAGAATTCAATTATTTGTTCGCCTTTTGAATGCATTACAGAATTGCCTTATTTGGCAAAAATAGATGAATCGGATTATTTTATTGGCCTTTCTATAGCTCACCACTAAATTAAGCCTTTCCTCTGAGTGCGAGCACATTGAAGTCTGCACCAGGGTCATAAAGAGTTTATTCTTAGAATTGTGAGTTAAAGATCAAGGTTCTTTATCTGCTCAAATTAAGTTTGAAGGATAAATAGTCATATTGGAAAATTCTAAATTACTCAAAATAGCCTAGAATGAAGTCCCTTGATGTTTTTAGAATTAATTTGAAATTTATTTCAAAATTATCTTGCGAAGATATTTGTTAAAAATAACCCAAATCAGGGATTCGACCAATTCATTAAAATTAACTAACTCATTTATATTTATAGATTAATTCCAATAAAATTACAGTTTTCACCAGGAATAATTATTTGAATTATTTAGTTAATTAAATTGAACAAGGAAATTACAAGTGTATTTTTTGCCTTATTCTAGCAAACTCACAAATTGCCCAGATCTTTCTAGAAATATCGAGATAAATTCTTCTGGCTCAAAATAATGATAAACCCATAATAAATTTATGTACATGGTTAAAAAAGATATTGAAACAAAATTTTCAGCATATTTTTCAAGCTTACATTTTGTTACAAGATAACAAGGCCTTTTTTAAAATTAGCATCATTCTGAATTAAAGTTTATATTGTCATCTGAGAAGTTTGATAGTTCCTTTTAAATTAAAATGAGCCTCAAATCCCAGCCATTCTTCGTAACTCACTGGGGTTGCAAAGTTCAGATTTCAATTGCAAGATAAAAACTCTTTGATTTCGGAACAAAGCTTCCATTTTAATTGAAATCTGATCGGAATAAAAGGAATTTGATAAAACTGGCGAACAAAAGGGTCGAAGATATCTGATGCAAAATTTCTGGGAATTATATGAACCTTATTCTGTGCTCTACATTGAAATGCAGAGCGATTTGTGCGGAATATTCTGCGAACAGAATATTCCGCTATTTTTAGACTTATCGAAGAAAATTACATTAAAGAGATTGTGAGTCGATTTAAATTTGTTGTTCCCCTCCATTCTGGTTGTGCGGCACAGCATATGATAACTGTGCGAATCATAATAATATTATATAGAATTACTCGAAATAAATCCAATAAACAGAATATTCTCTGTATATCAAGAATTGCTTTTATTTATTATGCATTACATAACAGAATATTCTGTTAGACATTCAGTATAAACATCCGGTGATGCGCAAGGGTTGGAGAATATGCTCGGATATACTGTTCCCTTGTGGCTAAACAAATGAGTCTTGGTTATTTATTCAACTATCAAGTTCTATTTGGCATGGTGAATCATAATAAATTTGAATAAAAAGGCTATTTCTTGGTGAAAAGTATGAATTTCTTCCTGACTGCCCATCCCTGAGCACAGAATATTCTGTAATTGTGTTAATGGAAGGGAAATGTGTTATTCGGAGGCGAAAAAAAATTCAACACTTTTTCGCATTTCTTCGTAAATATAGCGTCGACTGAATTACTCATAAAAGTGTATATAAATCTATAAATATATTTATTCCCATATATTATGTGACGCCATATATGACCAGAAATGTAATCATGTTTTTAGATATAATGACCTTTTGGTGAATTTATTTGAGACAAATTTGACGCATACCTGCATAGTTAGGCCGCACACGTTTGTCGTACCCGCCATCGAAGAACTTGTTTAATATTCTGGTGATGTCCTGTCCTATTTCGGTCTGCCTACAAAGCACAGAATAAACGGAAAGGTTTTGTTATTATCAATATATTCATGATATTTGCGAATCAATCAGAGAATTGGATTTTTATATTTAATTATTGATTAGTTATTAATATATCAATAAAACTCAATATTATATACGAGATTAATAAGAGTGGGAATTCTGGGAGAAATGGGTCATTAATTATAGCAAGTTTATTAATTTTTCAAGCATTTTTCGGGAGATTAAAATTAATCTTACATTTGAACTTGGAAAAAAAATTTATGGATGGCTTTTACCATTTATAAAAGCTTGGACAAGAAGTTTTGTTTTATGAAAATTTAAGATAAAAATTACAGTTTTCCTAGATTGAATAACAAAACAGGCTAGATAATTTGAAAATAGTAAACAAACATGGACAAGATGTAAATAAAATGGTAAAAATGTTGATATTTTTAATTTTACTGATTTATATTTCTCGTTTTCTATGATTAATTAAATTAATATAAAAAGATTTTGTTGATAATTGCCCTAAATAATTATTTTATATTTTAGATAAATTTCAAGTATTATTAAAGACAAAGTTACAGCTTATCAAAATTATTAGAAGTTAAACTTGTTTAATTGGAATCGATGTCATTTTTTACATTAAGATGATCAAAATAAGACATGGGGCTAATGACCAAAGTTACTTTATAAAAATATATGATATACTCTAAGTTTTAAAAATTGCAAAATTACAGTCTTTCAAAAATATGATAGTTCAATTTTCAATTCTATTTATACTTTCCTTTTCCTCTAATTACAGGTGATTTTGCATTATAATTTGCTTTCAAAGGAATAGCACGATAACAATAATTAGTAATCTTGCAAATAGAGTTACAAACATTTTTTCCGACACATTTCACCAAAAAATGTGATAATTTAATAATAGTGTGAAATACATGGCTTTCCTCTAATTATGGCTTATTTTGTTAGCGATTTTCGCCAACCGGTCCCACAAATCGATAATCCGACACATTTTTGTTGTCAATAGAAATAAATCTATTATTTTATTCATCAAATCAGAAGTTATACGAATTTATAGACTGTAATTCACAGATACAGTCAATTCCCGTTTTAATACACTTAAATCAAGTGAATTGAATCAGAATTTATTTTGAAAATTGGCTCTCACTTCAAGCCCATCAAAATAAGTACTTAGAAAATTGTAACTATGGTAGTTTTTAATCAAATTTCATGTGGAAATATGAATTTTATTTCCAAAATGGGTTATTTTACGAATTATTCTAATGTAAAACATAATCTGTTTTAATGAAAATTTATCTGAAAATAGGGGTAATTCTTGGTTTGAAACAGGGATAGCCAAGATGGGGCGATTCAGGGGATTAGGGAGGGGTAAAATGGTGGTCGAAAATAGCGAAACCACCAGAAATTAATTGTACTTTAGGTTTTAGGGTTGTTCACCCCTCCTGGCTATCCATTTGCTTAAAAAATCAATTTATTCGCTCAGAAAACATTAGACACTATTTTTTATCCACTTTTGCCTCTGTTTTGAACATAAAATATGAAAATAATATTTTTATGTTTCAAAATAATAGCCTATTATATACTCCACGGGATATTCCCATTGTTGGGCACATAATGGTAGAGCGCAGGGATGGCCAGCCATACGTCAAACCTCAATAAATTATATCCAAGAACTCTATACTCGTAGTCTTTTAGTGTGAATTTTTAAACCCCTGTTGGAAAACCTCAAGAATTTAATCCGGGTTTAGATCAATAACAAGCTATAAATAAGTGGTTTTATTCTAATAAAACATTTATGACGTGAATTCCAACACAGTTTACATTTACATATTAGGCCTGTGCTGTTAGGGCTGTCCGCCACTGGTAGGGAAACAAATGGCATCTAATAATAAATATAAATAATTCATAGTTATGCCGTTCCTCGGCTCAGATCCCAGGAATACCTGCAGAAGAAGGACTGACACAACGAATATCGAGTGAAGAATATTCAATAAATTTATTCATTTTATGGTTTATTCTGTTTTCTCTGTTATTCACCGCTTTTTTGGGGAATATTTTTGAGTGCATTTCAAAAGACATCCAAAATATGACATAAATTATAGCCTTTAATGCATTGAATGAAATCGAGTGAAACACAAGAATCTAATGTATGGAACAATACGTGAGATATTTTATTGCCTTTCCTTCCCGTCAGTCCGTTCCCCTCCCCCGCCGTTCAGCCTAATAGTGATCAGCAAACAGTGTAAGGTCAACGGTCACACATATATTTATCTATGACACGAAAACTCAACAAGATTAATTGAGGATAAATAGGCTCAATAACGGGAATTATGTGCATCGGATACCCAATTTGAGCCTGGATTTTGACTTATCCAGCAATGATTTATCGGTCATATTCAGTGTATAGATTTAGCATGATAAATTTGGCTGCCTAATTCTATAAGTGTTGGCCATAAATTCTGTTCCATTAGAATCTATCATGGTGATTTAATTTTCAAATTCTAATAACTAATAGACAATTTAATGAATATTGTAACTAATTAAATGAGCTTGGCACATTAAATTCTCAAATTAATCCCCTTAGAAATGAATGATATTAATTCTGAAATATATTGTTATTGAATTTGATAATAGGTTTTCAGGATTACCTCGAAATTAATTCTCTGTTTTAAAGCCATTAAAAGATTTAGTATTCAATCAAATGAACGGAATTTTTATCGAAAATTAGTTTCAATTTTTTTTTCAGTGAAATAAAAATCAGTAAAAGTTTTGCCACAAAAATCAATATTGAATTCATTTAACTGTTAATTATAGACTCAGATATGTGTCACGTATTCACGAAAATTGCTGTTAAATTATTAGAGGCCAGGGATGCGCAAGGGGTTTACCCTTAGAATAACCCCTGATAAGTATCAGGATTAATTTGGAAAAAATTTATCTTGTTCTAACTCAGTCCAGGATCAAGAACAAAGGTTGCCTTTTTCCTGTTAAATAATGCTTTGGGAATATACTCTTGGTTTAGAAGGGGAGCTCTTGGTCATCCCTGAGTGAATCGTATGGTAACCTTTTTTTCGTGACATAAACTCCGGTTCAGAAGAATTAGTATTAAAATTGAATTTTTATTGATTTCACTCTTTTTGTGGAATTCCTATAAAATTATATCGAATTTGAAATTAAATTCTGAATTCAATGTTAAATTTCCCGAAAAGTGTCTTCTAGAATTATCTAGATAATTTGTATGCTTGAATTCTGTGCTTATTTAAGTTGGAATATTTTTAAAAGAGCTATGATAATATAAAAATGCAGTTTTAGAAAAACTGTAACTTTATAAATCTTGAAAATTCAAATGAATATTCATTTCAAAAAATATTAATTTTTGGGAAAGAAGCCGAGAACATATTTTTCTGTTTGATTGAAATTCAAATTTTCTATTACCGCAAGCTATAACAGAGTTAATTATGGATATGACTGAATTGACAAAAAAAATTGTTTTTTGTTTTTGACAAATTTTTTTGTTCTTGACAATTGTTTTTTGTTCTTGACTATTTTTTGTCTAGATAATCTTTTGTTTGTTTTTGAATTTTCAATATGTTTATCCAAAAATTGAATTTTAAATATTTCATTTACCCTTGTAAATTGTTGAAATTAATTTTTTAATTCCAATCGGAACGAAGTGGAGATTGGGATTTATAAAAAGGTTGATGATGTGTGCCCCCCCCCTCCGGCTTTAAGTAATAAAGAACTTTTTTTTGCTTTTTTTGCTTAATAATAAAGGATTTTCGTTTCT
>JAQIXD010001545.1:0-14386 GCA_034699985.1 Minunthozetes semirufus
TTTCTATTTTGAAATTAAAATATACTTCTTAACGGGAGTTATCGTCGTTTTATAGTCTTCTTTGAAAGCTTGTTTTATGTCTGCCAGTTTGTTCCATAGCCGTTAGGATTTTAAAATTGTAGGGGGGAGGAATTTTTTCAAATCCCATCAAAAATCTAGATTCTAGGTGGGATTTCGCCTCCTTTGGGAATACCTGCTCTTATTTCAACTCACAGCACATATATAAGGGAAATTTGATTCACTGGTCAGACCACTGTCCAGACCTAACAGTATTACACTCGTGTATGTGAGAATGCATCCGATAATTATAAGATTGTTAAGGTATGGACTCGACATCTTGATGTATCTAGAAACAAAAAGAGCACAATTTGTTAAAGTTTAGTGAAGTTTGTTTTACTTAATGACATTTAGTTCTTTATTTTTCAATAATTTTGGTTAATTTGGTTCGATTGCCAATCAGATACTTCCCATTTCATGGGAATCAATTTTGAAAAAAATAGAGAAGGGGTCGATTTTGCCATTTATCCATATTTTAGTGTGAGTGTAGACCATACAACCCATATGACCATCGCTGTGTCAAACATTTACTTTCTCATGAAATTCTTTTATTGTAACAAAAGATCTTTTTTTTTAATGAACTGATTATTTGTATAATAAGTTAATTCATTTATTATATAATTGTTTCCAAAAACAGAGTGTTTTCATAGAATTTGATTAATTTATTTGATTTGATGTTTCATTGATGTGATTCTCAAATGAATATAAAACATATGAGTGTATAATGAATGAGACGATTGAAAGACTGTTTTACTTCTCAATTAATGATTCACTCAATTGATGGAAAAAACATATACTTTTGTGTTATTACTTTTGGAATCATTATTCTGTTATTCATTTTGTTTAGTTTATGACAAAAGCAAAAAATCATTAAATTAATGCTTAATATTATGCTCTCAGAAAACATGGATTTGGAGTCTGTTCTATATTTTAGTTGAATTAATGAGAATTTTTGTCAGTCTTTCGTATAAATACAATAAAATAAATTTTACTTAAATTTCAAACATTTGAATGTTTCAAGTTTAAATAAATCCCCTTTAATTGAGTTTCGAATCTTTCAAAATGGATTAGACCTCAAAAATGACAAATTAATTCAAATTCAATGCTAAAACAGAAGCACTCAAAAGAGGAAGTTATGACGAAGGGAGGGCTAAGATTAAGTATCTGAGTATCTGAGTTTCAAATTTCAAAACTGTCTTAAATTTTCTGTACCCAAGAGATAAGTTAGCAATTCTTCATAAAAAATATTTATATGTATAGTCTGTATGCTATAGTATACTATAGACTCTATACTATAGTATAGAGAATCTAAAACCATATCTAATGAGTAAATATTTTGAATAATAAATAATAGAAAAACTTTTTCAAGTTTTGAATAATTTAATGCATTTGATTGGCTTTTATTGAATTCTAGGGAAATATCATCGAAACAAAAATTGTTTAATGATTTAATGTGTCCATTTTGCAAAATCTTTGAATAAAAAGTAACTTGAACACGTGTTTTATGAAATAAATTAAGTACAAAAAGTTCAAATACCTTTGATTTCTATATTTAATATTCATAGCGAGGAAGACAAATGCCATAACGATTCCAGTTACAGCCAATACTGATATTATTACAAATAATGTGATACTGATTCGAGAAGGTGACAGAATCATGGTTGTGCGATCTCGAGGAGGGGTTGAGCTGCCTGTAAATAGTACATTATAATAATAATTAGTAATAATTACTGATAATTGAAAAACAGTACTCTAATTGAATATCGATTATTAAGTCTAATTTTTTTTGATGAATTTTATTCTAAAATATTCAAAAAGAGAGATGAGTTTCGTTAAAAGCGATTACTACTGTTAGTAATAAGTAGAAGCAATATTAAAAAGCAAGATCCAATTTATGATTTTTAAAACATTAAATCCATTAATCCTTTGGTTCTCTCCTCATTAATTTGAATTCACTACATTTCATAAGAGTCTTATGATAAGACAAATGATATGAAATAACTTATTCATTTGATACTAAAATTTTAGGCAAAATAAATCTGAAATTCAATTTTTAATCAAGGTAAACAGTAAAATTGCGCCATTTTAGCTAATCTAATCCAAAGTTGAATCACCAAAGAGTTAAATTTTTTTTGACTAGATCATTATTCATGAGTCATAACATTTTAAATTAATGAAGTGATAACAAGTCTCTTATGATAACATTGGGTCTCTTCCCCATCACTCCTATATTGGTTCTCAAATCTTTAGTAGACTTGAATAGTGTTTTGCATTTAAATATTCCAGTTTTAAGAAGAATATGGTTGAGTGCAATCAAATGGGATTTTATATGAATATGAAAAAAAGTAATTTAAATCATTTAAGAATAAGAGTTCAGATTTTTCGTGTGATTTTTAGGTAAATATAACGATTCCTTACTTAATGTTTAATTTATAAAATTGAATAATATGTGAAATGAGGGTAAAATATTTGCTCAAATATCCATTTATAGTATATTTGAAGACTAGAAATAAAAATTTTTACTCTAAGATAATATCTTTGAAAGAAAGAAGAAATGGCAATATATTTCATTTTTGCAAATAACTAATGATTGCCTAAAAAATAATGAACAGAACAAAAGAGTGGACCCAACCATTTGTGTCAAAGAGTCAGCAATTTTATTGATAAATAAAAGGAAGAAAATGTTGTAATGAAAAATCGAAATTGTTTTGATAATGGGTCACCTCTTATACACTCTTATACTCAAACAAATGGAACCCAACGGCGTTCTGTCCACTCAATTGATTGTCTCAAACTTGAATTTATTTCTTCTTTCAAACGATAATACTTTCAATGAGACCTCTATTTACTAAACATTATCTATGAATTCCTCGAAGAAATATAAAAGAGTTATAAAG
This sequence comes from Minunthozetes semirufus, assembly GCA_034699985.1. Taxonomy (NCBI): domain Eukaryota; kingdom Metazoa; phylum Arthropoda; class Arachnida; order Sarcoptiformes; family Punctoribatidae; genus Minunthozetes; species Minunthozetes semirufus. The sequence goes on from JAQIXD010001545.1 coordinate 2,955, forward strand.
AGACTCCATTTAAGTTAAGTTAACAAAAATTATCCAAAAAATAAAATGGAATATAATTGATATATATAATCAATATATAACTTTTAAACAATTTTTGTCAAGACTATAGATCATAGAATATGGGTCATCAATTTTGACCTATCATTATCACTATTTACTAAATAGTATTTAGTTATATTTTAAACCTTCTGATATCTAAATAATTTACAAACGCCTAAGGTGAATTTTCGGTTAAAAAATATTCGTTTAGTGAATCTATATACATACAGGTATACACATATACATGTATATGGGAGCGTATTCGTATAGATTCGTGTTAAACCAAATTCATTATTTGTTGCGATGTTTACAGTTTGGAGGAACGTTAAAATCATTTTTTAAAATAAAATATGACTGTTATATTTTAATATATTTAGTTCATTTAAATATATTTAAGTATATTTTGCTGTTGCATCATTTCATTACATTTCTCTTGGAATTGAAATGCCCATGTGGCAATAATGTATCAATAATGTAACGCCAATACTCTTTTCCCAAATATCGGAAAAATAAAGAAATATGTGATACTCTCCTCGAATCACACTTTCGAGGAATTGCTTAGAAAATGTTGAGGTCTGATCACATTCTTTATATTGAATTCTGAATATGACCTAGAGCAATTATTAATTTGCATGAAAATCTTAATTAGTATCCAAAGTATAGTAGGGCTGATGGCAATCGATCCGAATATTACCAATTTTGTGCTTTCATGTCTTGTGTGAATGCAATGAAGAGAACCAAGTGTATTTACTGCATGTTTTAGAATCTAAAATGGAAGATCCGCCCTTCCTTTTTGCGCCCCATTTTCAGAAAGGGGTCAAATTCAGCGAGAATTTGAAGCGATTTTTTTTTATCCTTTTAGGAAATATTTGTTTATTTTTAGTTTCCAAAAATATTTCGAAAATTTATCCTATTTTGAACTAGTTCTATTTTTTCAAATTTTCAACAGAGTACCCAATTTACCCATAGTTCTCCGCGTTTGGCCCCCAATCGTCCAACCAGTTCTAAGTGTACAGAGGGGGAGTCATTTAAAATTTTTTCCATGTATTTTTTTTATCTAACTACCCCTTTGGCTATCTTCGTTTTATATATTTGGGTTGAGCATGTTCATCTTCAGAATTCTTGGTCACCTCTTTCTTCTAAGCATATAATATATATCAGGCCTCGCCAAGGTTTTGGATTTTAGGGGAATGAAAAATCAAATTCACCCCCCCCCCCCCCATGGCGAGGCCTGGGTCGAAAGGGAAGTTGGGATCTGGAGAAAAGCAAAAAATGTTTACTATAACAATATATGTGTATTATATCTGTATTATGCTCTGTTATATAGATCTGTGTAAGCGATAGAGTGTTTGTGCTTTAATTTTGATTGAAATAATCAAAAGTTTAATCCAAAAATCATTTAAAAGAAAATAATGTTTTATTTAGTAATTTCTATGTTAATTAAAATGAGATAGATTAAACTAAAAATAAATAGTATCTCGATTTAAATTATTTGAAAATTGAGGATAAATGAGTAGGACTTCCAATTAATGTGGTTTTAAGACTATTTCTATAGTTTTGATGATTCACTGATTTTTGACATTAAAGTCAATTCATTTGAAAAGAAGTTATTATTTGAATCGATTATACTATAATCATATAATCATTATAGACTCAAAATAAATGAAAAATTGTGTCTCCAATGAAAAGAGAATATATTCCGAAGAACTCAAAGAATATTTTCTGAAATTTATCGATGATTTCAATACATATAACAATACTTTCAAATGTCAAAAGGTTTCCCCAAACCATTCAAAGCTAAACCTTTTTCCGCGAAGTAATCAATTTTATTCGGGAAAAACATTTACAGAAATCCGTTGGAAATGAACCGCAGTTTATGGACTTTCGTTGATATTAAATGCTGTCCTCCTTTAAAAAGTGGACATAATATTTACGATAAAATATCGAATCGATCACAACTTATCTATAAAACAAAATCAGAAGAATATAATATTCAATGATCTGAAGAACTATACTGTACTAACATTACATGTTTGAACTTTGATTATTCTTTTTATGAATTATTGCATTCAATAAAAATTATAGAAATGTTTTTTAAAACTATAATTCAAAGACAAATCTTCGATTGGATTTGGATTTCTTTTTTGTTCAAAAATTTCCGATTCATTTAACTCATATTTTATTGAATAAATATCTTGGTTTTGAAGGCTAATCATAATTAGTGTTAAATCACATTTGATTTAATTATGAATTTATTTATTGTAGAGATCGTCAAGATTTGCCATTTGAGGGACCCTTTTGGAGGAACTTTTTTTGCAGTATTTATTCGAAAAGCTAGGGGAGATTTTGAAAAGCACTTCCCCTTTGACCAAATTTAATTTATTGCATAATAAGTCATTTTGAAAAAAGGATCAAATTAAAAATTACAATTTCTTATATTTTCTTATATTTTAATTAGTAATTAGTAATCAATTTTATTTTGGTCGTCAATTGTATGTTAGAAATTAAGTTCAAAAGTGTTTTATGATTATTTGTTGTCATTTTTGATATTTTAAAAATATTTTCAAAAGTTATTTCAAGAATGTATATTTAAGTTTGAATAAAATATTTGATCTTCCATATTTTATATGTTGGCACCTATTCTACAGAATTTGTTGATTTCAATGGTATATAATTTATTTAATTGAAAAGCATTCGCTTCTACTTTAATATTAATGAAATTAATGAAAAGATTTAATAAAATAAAATACCTCTCCATGAGATGGAAACTCCCCTAAAGTCCAACGAATCGGTGTTTGTATGGTATTCACCAATTTTGTACTCTTTTTGACCTAAAATTAATGGGAAATAAAAATTTTAGTTTTGATTTTATTAAATAATTTAATATCAATTATTAATTCATGAAAACGATTGAATGAATTTTTAAATACCTTGAAACTGTTTGAGAAGAATAACGCCTCTGCGCTCCCCCTTATCGAAGCTGACATGACCCTAACATCAATTAAATTAATTTTAGAGATAATCAATTAATTAAAACTAAAACAATGGAAAACAGAAAACAAATGTTCAGAAGAATTATGGGATTAATATTGAGTGCAATTGATTTGAAGACGACTTACAGTAACGCCATTAAACTGAGTTTCATTCAAAGCCTCTTTGAAGAGTTGCGCCCAAAATGGATCTTTTCTTTGAAAATCTTTTAGAGTGAGCGGGGAATTCATAGATTTCAGCTTTTCATGGACTGAACGTATTGCGAAAGCAATGGCCCAAATGCCATCGTAGGCGTACCCGTGAAACCGACTGTACTCTTGGCCTCTCATTCGAGTATATTCGGCTTCGTATTCATATGTTGTCTGAAAACAAATAAGCAAATCATTCATTATAAAATATCAAAACCCAGTGGTTTGTCATAGAAAAGACTTTTTCATTAAATTCACGTTTAAATGAGATTTAAATGTAATTCAGATTTGAAAAAAATTGAAAAGATTAACATTAGTATATATCTTGTACTATAGATAATATTACATTTGATAAATAATTAAAATTCACTGAAACTATCTCTTGTATTAAAATAAATAGGGCATGTCGCATCTCTCTCCCCTTCTTCTCGCCCATTCCTATTTTCACCAGGTTTTAATTAGCCTCTGCTGTCCAATGGGTCTGGTATTATGAGAGGCCTGTCAATTGTCTATTGCCTATGGGAGTCTCATAATCGGTATTTTATGGTTGTACCAATATTTTATGATTGTAAAGAAGAAAAAACTAAACAAATTGATAAAATTTGGATCAAACTAAATTAAAATTATGCATTAAATGCATTGAATATCAATATAATAATATATAGGCTGAATGCAGACCAGTTTTGTATTCTATGGGAAATAGCAATTAATAATATAATGATTAAATTGAATAAATGTCAAATTTATATAAATAAATAAATAAAAATAGGAATTATTAAATAAATTGGTTTTGGATAAATGTTGGCATTTAATTAAATTTTTGCTAATTATTTGATGATTAACTTTTGTGAATCAACTGGGAGTGAAATTATAATAATATCACACATTTTTGTTTAATATTTATTTTCTTTATTATTTGATGAATCGTTTCATTGATGTTTGTTTCATCTCTTAAACTAATAAAGATTTGAATGATTTAAATGTTTATAAAAAGTGACAGAAAAGTCATAAGAAGAGCGAAAGCAAAGTAATAACAGTTATAATGATATTTAAACGTTTAAATGAGATAAACCATAGTTTGTAATAATTAGATAAAAGATAGCATACGAGTCCGAAATCTGTTGTTTGTGAACTTGTGAGTGGAAGCACATCAGTGGCGATATACCCGTCCAAAGCGGCTAATAATTCTTCTTGACTGCAATCTTCTAAAGGTTTCATTTTCTGCCACCATTTGTCTTTGTAAAGACCAGAAACAATCCATTGATATCTTCTACCGTAAAGTCCGTCCTTATAAGCCTTTGAGAAAAGATTTTTTAATTATAAGGTCTCGTAATTATAAGTTTTCCCAATTTATTCACAATTCATTAGTTATTAATTATATAATTAATGTAATTTATTCATTTAATTACTAAAATAAATAGAATTGAGAGAGAATTGTGATACCTTGGTTATCTTTGGTTAAATATGACATTAAGTCTCAACAACAATTTATTGAGGGTTTTGTTTGGATATTTTTAACCCATTTAAACTATAAATGAGTAAAATAATTCAACGAAATGATATTTCTGGACATAAGATGTGTATTAAATTTATATAAAGTTTTGAAAACTTGAAAAAAACTATTCTAAGAATTCAATGCTTTTCTTTCATTCATCAAAATTTATATTCTCTCACATTATTCTTGTCATTCAATAACTGTTATTAAATAAAAGCACTTAAACTATAAAATCTAATTTTAACTTTTAGTTCTGTTCAGAGGATCTCTTCCAATAAAAGACAATTTTTAGACAAAAATAATAATATTTGACACAAAAACCAAATTCTCGAAAAATGTGATTTCTTTCTGATACCCAATTGTTTAAAAATATTTTGTAAAAAATTAATATTCAATTCATTCTTTAAATCCAAAATAGAAATAAATTCAATTAGATTTTTATCGATTCATGTATTGATAAGAAGATTTTCTCCTAATTCGCTAATTATTTTTGTACCATCATTGATGGTCCATCAACTAAATTCCAAAATTAAATAGTATTTTGTTAGCCCTGACATACTTTGACATATATTCAATGATTAAAAATTGTTTGCAATCACTTTATTTGCATTAAAATATTAGTTTAGAGAATCTTGAATACATTTCTAATGCTTTTATCAAAAAATTGTTCAAAAATTAAATAATTTAGAGAATTAGAGTCCAGTGAAAATCCTCACTTGAGAGTCAATGCTCTAGTATTAAACTTTTCTGGAATATAAATCAGAGATGTCCAATTTGGACACTCCAAACTCGATCCAAAATATTGAGTAGAACTCAAATAAATATTATAAACAAATTTTTATAAATTAAGTTAAATAAAACGGTGTTTAATCATATTAATATTAAAGCAATCATTGGGTAAATATAAGTTTAAAATTTTAACTTAAAATTGTTGAAAAATTACAGAAATTTATCAAAATCTTACGTTAATACAATTGCCTATCAATAAGAGACTTATCTTTTTGAGAACTAAACATAAAAAAATAATTTCTTATTTACTTAATATTTTAAAAAATCTATCCTGATAGATTTCAGGGAGTGTTTTGTATTTAGCCCATTGACTGTCTCTGATTTTTAAACTAACAGAAAAACATGGAGTTTTGATGGAAAAAGATATGACATTAAAGCAAACAACGAGAAAATCAATAAAACTTTTATATGAAATTTTCTGATACCATTCGTGTGATATATTTTGTGAAAACATATATCAAATATAAAATAAATATTGAATACATTTTTGATAATATTTTTTAGCGAAAATATCCACAAACATCTGAATCATAAATTTGAAGATGATTTTAAAAATAAAAGTGTCAGTTCCTTTGCCAGATTATATTAAATATTGATATTTATTATTTCTATTCAGTATATTTTGTTATCACTATATTTTGATGTCTTTGTTGTGTGTGTGCAATATTCAATGATAAACTTTGACTATGGAGTGCCAAATATAAACTAGATCAAATTCACCATAAAATGTGAATTGTTTTGGTTAGAAATCTTTTAGGTTTCAATCAGTTTTAATGAAATGACAAACAAAAAGAATAGTTTGGAAACAAAAGTTATATTAAGCGGAAAATTAGATGATTTCCTCTATTATTCTTGAGTTAGAGTTTCATCGATTTGTTTCGGTTCTGAGATTTTGGTTCATTTCAAACGAAATCAAATTCAATTCAAATATTCTTAATATATTTAGTAACTTATGTTTGGCAGATAAGTAATGAATAATTCATTTGTGGTTAACGTATAGCCATATATTGAGTTATGTGTTATTCTGTTATTTGTCTTCAGAATCTATTTTTTCTATAATAACTAACAAATATGATTTGAGTTGAGTTGAGTTGAGTTAGTATTTTTTGCTTTCATTCAATTTTATATTCAAATTACTTTCATTTTAATAATTTGATATTCAATTCATCAATTAGTGGTCAAAATGCAAAGAATTAGATTCTTCCGCTTCTTTAAAGTCTCTGAAGATCTGATAAAAAGTAATATTTGTATTGACTAATATTTTATCCAAAAATTCAAATGTTTTCAAATATTATTGCATTTTTTTACATTAAAAATTCATGTATTTTAAATAACTTGAATTTTAATCTTATTTTAATTTGAAATTTTAATATACGCACACTTTATTACCATGATATATTTATGATAACTTTTAAAGTCATTTTAGTCGTTTTAAATTTATTCTTAACTTTAATAATAATAATAATAATAATAATAATAATAATGATGGTCCTATTAAAAAAATTCCAAAGTCATTTAAGATAATTCAAATGAATAAAATTATCTTTTTTTATTTCAATTCTTCAAAGTTTTGTGAAGATTAATTTTTTGTCCGAAAAAAGAGGACAATTTCTGAGAAAATGTGTTAATAGAAAGGAAATGGTTTGACTGTAATTACCTGACAAAAGATCTTTTGTCCCCACTCTTCGTCAAAATTTCCCAAAATAATGCGAACGTCTTTATCCTCTGACTATAAACACATAATAAAAGGATAAGAGGACTTTGTTGTTGTATTTGCATTGAGAGAGTATTACCTTAAATTTGTGCAAGTACATCTCTGGTTTGAGCTCATCTGCTATGCTTTGAGATGCGACGATATCGATGCCGGCTCTGTCCAAATCTGCCAACAGTTTGCTGTGCGGCTGAAACGGAAATTAAATGCTTTGTCTTATAAAGGCTTCAAGTTATAGATGATGACTAAGAGTCAGTCTAAGAGTCAATCTCTTAAAAAGAATCAAATCTTCAATTAAGCCTTTTGTGTGGAGTACTCCACTACTGGTGCCATTAGATATAGCTCTATATAAATATATTTATGAAAGATTTGCTGTAACTTTGATTTGATTGCGTGTCTAAGAAGATGTCGGCTTACAAGACATAAAATATACTAAAAGTTAAGTTAAGTCTTAAATCAAATAAATGCATGAAATAAATAGGAACGACACTCACGAGACTATATCGGGGAGAGTTCTGATAAATTGTTCCAACTCTCGTCCAATTGAAGTTTTTAAGGACTGCAACTCGAGCTGTAAGTAATGGTCATAAATGTAATAATAGGTAAGAGTTTAAAGTTCAATCATTTACATCAATAAAGATCAAATTATCGATAAAAAAGATTGATTAATTACCTGGATTAAAGGCAGCTTCACTTGGAACAACACGAAAAAAGTTAGGCGTCAGTGCAGTGAAAGTGTCCGCATATGTCAGCTGACAATTAATTAATCAAATCAATTAGTTATTAGAATTATCAATAACATTAACAAACAATAATTTAATATTTAACCAATTGATCAATAATGCATCTTATCATCATAGTTATCATCATAGTTATCATCATAGTTATCATCATAGTTATCATCATAGTTACACTTTTCCATTATTAAAATATTACTAATAATTTAGGGATCGGAAAGAATTTAGAAGTTCACTAAACTCTTCATCTCAAATGGTTTTATGAACAAATTGAATTGTGAATAATTAATTAAACATACATTGCATAATAAGTTCAAATACTGTATTAGAAAGAGTAAATCACAGGTAAAACATACAATTAAATAGTAATAAGATATAGTAAAATATCATTAAAACATAAAAAGTGATACAACAAATGTGACACTTTTGAGTCTCTTAATTAAAGCTAAATTAAAATATGTCTAAACTTTGTTGAAATGTTTAAATTCGTATAAATTTGTTGCCATATTTGATAACTTGGAAAACATATGCAAATTGAGTTTTGACGTTCACCTTTTGACACGTTTTGAGCCCATCACAGCTCACATCACAGAATTTATTACACCATTTATTATAAACCATTCGTAGGAAAGACAATTGAATTTTCAATTTTATTAATTTAATTTTTATGTAATTTTGCCTAGAGCATTTCTGTTTTTAACTCTCTATATTACGTTTAGATTTTCATTGAATTTAAGGCACTCAGTATTGAAATTGGTAATTGACTTGGTAGTGCTTCAAATATTAGTTTAAATACCTGAATTAAATTAAAAAATCTTGATGCTTTGGCTATGGGATCGGTGACTTGTGGACAGGCGTCTCCGAAAAGAATGATCTTGGTGGGAGGTTCGTACAACATTTTGAAATACTCTTGCATTCCAACCGCAGGATCGCACTATGAATCAAAAGAAAATACAATTTATTATTATTTTTATTCATATTTTTATTTTATTTTGATTTATATGTATTGAGAAACATCTGAAGCATATAATAGCTGTCAACGATAACAACATATAAATAATTGACTCATTATTTGATAAAAATAAAATTCATTTCATAATTATTTGCAAAAATCGATTCAAGAATTTTTAGTTTTATTAATTTAACATAAATTCACACAAAATCAGGAAATAAACAAAAAAAGTTTTATTTGTTGATATAAAGCAGAGGTTAAATTGTTTCCCAAAACAGACCCATAGAGTTAAGTATTATTTTATGCGCAGATAAACTTGATAAGATATTTAATATGCCATACACTTATATCATAACAAAATAAAATGTGTGAATAGAGTTTAATTTCTTATTAATATCACTAATGAAGTTAAAATTACTATTAAAGACTAATAGAGGTTTTGAATCAAAAATCTTGACTTTATCAGTTAACTAATAATTGTCAATAAACTATTCAAGCTATTTTGTCCCCATTCTTGCAAATTTGGGAATCAATTTAACCTCTGATATAAAGGAATACAAATTGAGTGCTCATTACATCAATTCCAGAGCGTATTGAACAAAAAAGAGGTCAATTCAATACATTTGGAAAATATCAATATTCAAAAAATTATAAATAAGAAACTAATAATTTAGTTAATCCTTTAATATAAGTTGTAATCAATGGTTCTCGTTTAAACTCAGGCATAGCCAAGGGGGTAAAAAAACCCCTGAGTCGGAAAAATCCTGGAATACCCCCCTGAGATTTTGGAAAAATTTGGGGAAAAATCGGCCAAAATCGACCCCCCCCCCCCAAGGAAAAGTCAGAAATGGCGGCCAAATAGCGGAAAATCCGCCATTTTGTCCATTATTTCAATAGATTTTGTTGATTTAATTGGATTCATGTTATATTTAACTCAATTTAAACTGAATTTATCGGTTACGCTGCGGTAGAACCAGTAATTTAGGACAAAATGGCCGTTTCCCGCCAATTTTGGCTGCCATTTTACCCCCCTCCCTTGAGTCTGCCGAGCTTGGCTATCCCTGTTTAAACTACATGTAACAAAATGTTAGTAAAGGTTAATACTAACAAAAGGTTAGTAAAATATAAATAAATTCATAACACATTTTCAAATCTATTCAGTATTTTCAATAATAAAATTGAAACACATTTAGAAATAATTCAAAAATTTCCTTTTATTTGAAAAAATGAAAATCAAAATATAAGAAATCTTTTGAAAAACTTTCTTGCTCATTTGATCTTTTACCTGAAATCCTATGCATTCTAAGATGATCTAATATGATCCTGATAAGTTTGCCATTTGCTTGTTTTGAATTTTGGGTTCTTAATAAGACTTCTTATTAAATATTTACTTTGAACTCTGTTGGCTCTGTTGGCTCTGATGGCTATTCCTATCCTTATATCTCATTTTGATTATCGACTTTGAATTTGTTGTTTGATTTGATTAATGAAAGAAAATAAAGAATATTTGACTTAAGAGTGAAAATGATTGGAACTGAATTGAATTAAATGGAAAATAAGAGCGAAGAATATAATTGAATAGAATTGAAGTAAAATAGTTTTAATAATGAAACAAAAGCTCATTTATTTATAATTCAATAACAAACGGTATTCTAATTGAATTATGGCTAATAAATAATCAATGAATAAAAGTAGATATAAGTGTTGCTCATACAGTGTTTGGCAACACATCTAAACTGTTTTTATTATTAGTTTCGCCTCAAAGTAAAGCTCTTAGAAAATAGAGGAACGAATGGAGAGTGAATGGAGTGAATAGACAGTGAATAGAGAGTGAATGGCAAGCAATGCCCCAATTACTGGCCAACAGAAACGACAAACAAATCGATTCCATGTTCTTTTATTCTCTCATATAATAAAATAAGAACAAAATAAAATCCAACTCTCGTTGTGTTCACTTCTTTGAAGGCTAACCCCTAAGTCTTTTGATTTTACGCTTGAAGACCATCGTTATGTCGCGACTGAACACTACTTCTATCAAATATCTAACAATTATTCTCTCAGTTATTATTTGCCATAAATTTAAGGAAAAGAAAATCTTTGATTCGATGCAGTTCTCCACTTCTTCTGTCTTCTTACAGACAGACACAAGAATTCCACACATTTTTCTAACGGTTATTCATTGGACCCGAAAACTCTTCCGACACCTTTGAGCTCAAGAGTCAGTTCAACAAATGGTTGATCGATAATACATTAAACATTGAAATTATTGTTATCATTGTATTTATAAATAGCCATTGATGTGGGCTCTGTTGGTTAAATAGAGATCATAATCTCTTTGTTTGCAAATTTTAATTTCAAATTCAATAAAAAATGATAAAATGAGGGCAAATAGGAGAACTAATTTCAGTGTTCACTATTCACAATACTTATCATTAGATTAATAATAATAAATGTGTACAGGGTGATGCAGAAAGTCACGAGTCTCTATTGCGGCGTTTAGATTTTGGCGAGGGAGCCAGCCTTGGGAGCC
>JAQIXD010001546.1:0-14375 GCA_034699985.1 Minunthozetes semirufus
GGTATTTGCCACAACTTTTTCTCAGAATCTTTTTTCATATCAGCTAGCTTGTTATCTATATCATCTAGTCCTTTATAACTTTTTTTCGCGTCATCTCTTGGACTCATTGACCTTGTTCTCTTTCTACCTCTCCTAACAGTCGGTTGTTCAATCGGACTTAGTGATCTTGCTCTTTTCTTTTTATCTCTAATTAAATTCCTTAGTTTACGAAATTTGTTCGTTTTGTCTCTACTCTTAGTTTTATCAATTAATTTCCTTTTTGGTTTCCATTCTAATGGAGGTGGAATTAAATTACCTGGTCTCGGAGACGGTGTCCTGTTGGGTCTGACCCAAGTAAGTGGAGGCATTTCTGGTTCCGGAATTGATTGAGGAACAGTCCTTTTCGGTGATTGTGACCTTGAAAGAAGAGATGGAGGACTTGGAGCTGTAGGAGAATCTGGAGGAGTAGGTGGCCTTATTAAAGGCGGTCCACTAAGTGGTGGAGGCCCTCCCGGAACTGGGGGAGGCGGCGGTTTTGGAGAATTTGGTGGACTCACAAAATTTGGTAGACTGTTTGAGCCTTTCATTAACTCTAATAGGCTACCTCTAACAAATTCATTCATAATATAATCTGGATCGATTTTAGCATCATACATATGTCTAATTAGGTCATTCATCCCTGTCATATTTCTCACTCTATTTTGAGTAATATTCAACAATTGAGCGACATTACTACTTACATTATAATCACCATTTTCATCTTTAATGTACAAATCATCATTAAACGCATTCACTTTTGCTAATTTAAGGGCGATTTTCAATATTCTTGTAATTCTATCGCCTGGATTATCTCTTTTGATATAGCCTTCAGATTCATTTCTAATACCTTCGCCGGACTGTTCATTCTTGATATCATAGGGTAGAATTACCAGAGGTTTAATTTCAGACATTTTTAGCTAAAATTCCGGATAAAATTGATGCTAGAGCTGGTATTAAAAGCGGTAAAAAACCACCCGATTGAATGATAAGTTTCTGCCTTTTTTTTGCACACTTTCTGCTTTTTTTCTGGCAGAAACTTTCAAGTGATTTTTTATGTAATTTCAACTTTTTCAACTGAGGTTTACCTAGTTTAATATTACCATTCAATGTATTCAGAGCCAATTCATGCAAGGCATTAAACAATACTTTTTCACCTCCCAACTCTTTAAGAACACTCTTTCTATTTTTTGCCGATAATTTTGAAACAAGTTTTAATGTAGGTAAAGTTGTTTTTAATGAATCGGATAAATTCATGTTTAATTCAAATCAAAATAAACTGGAGCATAACTGTGAAATCTTGCCAAATTAGGCGGCACCTCTTCTTTGAAAATTCTAGTTCTTAGGAAATATTCTTGTTTCGAGTGCGGATGCAAATCAAACAATAAATAACTAAAAGGCTTTTCTGTAACCTCTTTAAATATGTTTACAATTTTCTTAGTTTTTCCGGGAAGTATTTGTTTTGATAATGATTCCACTTGATTTGTGTTTCGTAAACCCCTCATCATAACAATATAATGCGAATTGGTTGAAATATTTCTCATAAATTTATTTTTATTAAAAAGATTTTGAACAATAAAAATAACACTTATATTCATTGCGTGTGACTGAATAGTAAAAAGTTCACTAATTTCTTGATTGCAATCATTCATTAGGTCATCCAAAACAATAATATCCGGAGAATATCTTTTCAAGTCATTTAAATTAGGTAAATTTCTGTGAAGAATAACAGCAATGTTTTCAATTTGATTCAAATCTGGGTAAATTCCTTTAAAACACCAAAGAACAGTGAGTTTTTGTTTATCAATGTTTATCAAATTTTTCCGATTAACTAATAATTTTTTTACAAATTCTGTCTTACCAGATTGGGTCATACCTGCTACAATAAGATTAAATGGATGCCTAAACATGATATCGTTTAAACTCATTTTGAAAATTTTTAAAAAAATTACAATTAAAAAGTGACACTTAATAATTAAAATATATTTGATTAAATTAATACTATATATAGTGGAGTATTTAAATCAAAAAGAAAAATAATAAAAATAGTTGTCATTCTTTAATTATTTAAATTCAAATTTTTCAGATTTTTCACAAATTTTCAATTTTTTAATCAGTTTTTATAAAACTGACACTTAATAATTCAAATATTTTGATTTAATTTCAACGCTCATATATGATTTAATAAGAAAACGATAAAAAAGTTATCAAAATGGACATAATTTAATTTAAAATTTGAAAAAACTTATTATTTGGATAATATTTAAATAAACAAATTATGTCTATAAATATTAAATTTAAAAATGAATTGAAACTAGAATTGGTTTTTGAAATGCTTTATTAAGTTTGAAATTCAAATTTGGGGAATACATGTATTTTTTATAATAATATAAGGCCTTATATTTAAATACATTTGATTAATTGAATATTTGAATAAGAGATTAATTGAATAATTGAATAAGAGATTAATTGAATAATTGATTAAATGAAGATTAAACGCCGAGTTGCTGAAGGAAATCCGCGCCACGTGAAATCAGTTGTTTGTATTCGAGCTTATCAAAAGCGAGACCTCTTAGTTTTTGATTACGATACCATCCTTTGCGATCGACCAAAGTCATCAAAATCGGGCCATTTTCAAAGCGGTTAACCAATATATCGCCATCCGATTTGCGGACAGTGTAATTGTTGCTGTGGTCGGTGGTCATAAACCCATAGATTTGGCGGAAGTCGTCCGGTTCTAGAACAATACCGTTAGCCGTCTTTTCGTATATGTAAACGAAAGCACGAGGAGAAGAGTTTTTCTTCTTCTGGTTTATCTCCATAACGGTTGTATTGTCCTCTGTGTACTTGTAAATAGAGACCCATTTGAGGAAATTTGTGTTGTCGTCGTCATTGAAAAGCTCGATTTCAGATAATAGTTTGGGAACGATGGCCACCGGAGTATTCAACTCATCGACGATGTAGTCATCCTGACAGACAATTAAAACAAAAGACAAAAACAGAACAAATATTTTTAAACACATATTAATAAAATGGCGTTTGAGCTTTAAAATCCAAAGTGAGAGTCGTAGAGAAGGCCTGAGAGAGTATGAGCGAAGTATAAGAACTCAGACTCTGTGAACACCAAAACTGAGAGTCGAAACTCTTGGGTGGAGCCCATTTGTGCCAAAGTGTAATAGTGCGGCGCATGCCCAAGAGGTCGACGGACGACTATTTGATACTTATCGTTGTGTGTGAACTTTATTGTGTTGGCGGAGCGGTCGTTAATTAAAAGAAACTCAACAATACTTTTGATGTCGAAGGGAGAGAGGTATACGCTCTGCTGAATATTTCTGTACTGCCAAATCTTTTCAGTGTAGTCCTTTTCATACATATTAATGGCTCGAACTTCAACTAGCGTTGCATTGTCAGGCCGTTGATAGAAGGTCACATACTTTTGAAAGTCTTTTAAACCATTTTTCAGAGCAAAAGTATATTTTGCTTGCCATTGTGTGTCGTTGGGTTTGAAAATAAATGGATTTTCTCTGGAATAGTATGTGTCACTCCAAGCCGGATCGTTTCGTTCTCGTGGGAAGCGATGACCAAATGTGTTTTCCACAGGAAAATTCATATTATAGAATATGAGCGACGGTAGAACTGTTTTATTTGGAAGTTTATCCCCTTCCGCTGGTATTTGGTCACCCCAACCCTCAAACTCTTCACCAAATACAAAAGAGCACAAAAGCATAAAAACTGAGACTTTTAGGAGAAACATTTTTCAATTGATATTTAAAATGAAAAAAAACATTTGCTTTTATATGATGAAAATGAGGTTAAATATTCAGCTCAACAAATATATGTTTTGACACATGCAATAAATTGCTCTCTACAAATGGGACACTCATTAATTTGAGGAGCACAAAAACTACAGCAGACAAGATGCCCGCATTTTAAGAAGCTGACACACTTTTCACGACATTGACATATGGAACAGGGATAGTTTAGATTAATATCTTTGGACTCGTTTTCCTTTTCTTTACTTAAGGCATCATATAGTGATGCAAACGAAGAAAAATACATTTTACTTTCATCATATCTTCTGAATAACACATTTTTTATTTGACCTAATTCAAAGGCCTTTAAATCAATCACTTTTTTGGTGATATCAGAATTGAACCAAATTTTAATACATTTTTTTGCGTCTTCAGAATAAATTTTTTCATATTTATTAATCAAATCTTTATTCAAATTCATCAAAAGACAATCATGAGTGTATTTGTTGTGCTCAACCCATACATTATCTGAAACTTCCCAAGAACATAAAGTTACACCGCAAATATAACAGATAACTCTATCAATAATTCCTGTTGCGAAAAACCCACAATTTGCGAATTCTTCTGGAGAAATCGGAACTTTTTCCCACTCTTTATTCTCAAATGTTTTGAGTCTTTCATTTAATGAACTATATTTTGGAAAAAATAGACAATTTTTCTTATAGACATTATAAATGTTTTTTAAAGAATAGCACAGAGTATATTTTTCACAAGTATCATTGTATTGCTTTTCCGCGTTCGCTCTTATTCCTAAAAAATTCATCTGTCTTGTAATTTGTTCCGCCATTAAGCAAAATATATTCTTCTTCGGTTCACAAGAGGAAAACGGCAAATACTACACAGTTGAACTTTATCAGCACAAATTGCACAAAACATATGTCCGCATTCAAATAAATAATTCACTTGGTTAGTCAAGCAAATTTTGCACTGAATTTCGTTAATTTCAGTCGGTGTAGTAAAAATGTTTTCAATAAGTTCAATATTTTTGGAATCTTGTTTTAAAGCAAAAGGACAATTACGTGATAATTCTAAATGAATCAATTCAATGTCCATTGTTTTATAAATGTTACCGATAACTATTCTACAGCAAAAACATTGAACGATATTATTTGTTAATGTGAAAAAGAAACCAAATTTAGCTAAATATCTACCAAATTTTTCACAATTAATAAATGGATAAAGTTTATGCTGAAAAGATTTTAATCTTCTTTTCTCATATCTCATTACAAGAAAAAACTTTTCAACATTCAATCGATATCTCGAGTCATTATTAATTGGTAAATAAATCGGAGAATTCACATTAGCTAATTGAGAAGTCAGATTTGACCTTATGGACTCCACTGGATAGAAGTAATCGCTTTTACTCTCAATTTCTTGTCGAATTTCTTCATCTAAATCTCTTATAAAAAAGGAAACGTTTTGAAAATTTGCTATTCCAAGAACAAGTACTCTATTTTTATCTCTTCTTGGATCGAATGTTGGTTCACTGATGCTTACATCTCTACCATTGATGAATGAACAGTTTGTTGAGCAGACTTTGTGCTTGAAATGTATATTTTCTGAATCATGAAATCTAACAATAAAGTTACAACTGAAACACACAAATGCTTGTAATTTTAAGTCGGCATAGAAACCATATTTTACAAAATCTAATTTATTATTAATTTTTAATGATTGCATAGAATAATGTCGGAGTCCTTCAAATCTTAATAATTCGTGTCTCAGATAAACAGACACTAATTCAGGCATTATATCCAAATGGTTCTGTGGTGTAATCACTTAATATTTTTCTTTTGTCAAACACAAATCGAAACAATTTTGTAGACATTGATGTAATAATATCATGGTATGGCGTTCGATTGAATGTCTGCTGTGGTACATCAATAATCTGTTGATTTTTGGAATTAATTATAAATTCATCAATAATTTTTTTCATAGAATCAAAATTTATGATATTGTTTGTTGAATAATTCAAATTTATCCCTTTAACTTTAATTATATAATCTAGATATTTAGTTTTTTCTTCGATCAATTCAATACAATAATTTTTAGGGCCACAACTCAAGAATTTATTGATAAAAAACCCTTTTTTGATTTCATCTGAATAATCACCAATTAAATATCCTTTGGAAGGCATCCAATCACCTTGTTTTGATACAAAAATAATGCCATCTGTATCACAGTAGCAAAGCCTGTTACCTAATTTCTCAAGAGTTTCATAAAGTTTAAGTCGGGCATAAGATGTTACGTAAGCAGCAATTACAACATTTGAACTTTTTGATTCTTCAATAAAAACGGTTTTCTTTCGATATTTTACTTGAATTGAATTTTCTCCAATTAATTGTACGTCGATAATTTCTATTGTTTCATCTGCCAAATAAGTAAACAATTTTGAACTCTCAGTGATTATTTGTGTTGTGGTATACCTAGAACTAGATTCACCGAGTTTTCCCCAAAATGAATTGTTAGCTAGTTTGTTTGTTGCTTTTTTGCCCGGATTATTTTCAATATTTTTCGGATTGATTTCAATATTCCTTTCATTTTTATTATCTAAGATATATTTTACTTTTTGCTCTTCTGTGACACATTCATCTGGCCAATCGCTTGCTTCAATTTTACCTATTATACATTTTTTTGAAAAATCATGAAATATTGGCTCAAATCTATCAAAATGCCATATTTCATAAATTTTTAGGATTTTATATTTTAATTTCAAAGCCTTTTTAACTTCAACAGTTGTCCAGGAGCCTAATAATGCTCTTTCATTGATATCATGATTACATACATAAAGGGAATCTTTTGCACAAGTGTGACACAATGGAAATAAAAGTTTCGAATTAATTGTTACAGGTAAAAGTGGGATCAATAGATCCGTTGGGGGGAGTATTATCCCAAAAAATAGTCCATCAAAATGACTTATATCATTATTTTCAAAATGAATTATTCGCTTTGGATGCCCGACTGGAAATTTATACATTAATAAAATATAAGGGTATAAGGAAATTATATCAAAATATGAAATAAATGTGACACCTAATACAATTTGAATGAATAAAATGAAAACACCTACTCTACCTCCTTTGAAAGCATTTCTAGGCTCAAGACAAGGGTTGTATTTGATAGTTTGATATTTTCTTAAATGTTCGACAAAAAATTCATTTACTTTTGAATCTTTCCTCAAAATATTTAATTCACAATTCCAAATTGTTGTCAATTTAAAATTATATTTAAGAAAATGATTTTCTCTTTTTTTAGTATTTTCATATAATTCATTCATATTCTTGCCATTAAATGGATTGAAAATAGAATGCCTTTTACAAACGTAACATTTAATGCATCCATGTATTATACAACCATAAAATTCTAAGATTTCTCTTGTTTCTGCTATAAAACCATCAACAAAAAAATTGTCAATTTTGAATTCACGCAGAATAAGGTGTTCGCGATTTTGTTGCATTTTATCCAACCATGCATTTGCAATATAAGATTGCATTCTTTTATTATCATAACCTTCTTTTTTAATAATAGCAATTGTGTCTGGTTTTAAAAAAAATGTTTTATAAACCTCAAAGACACTTGAAGGCAGGGTTATGGACCTAGTGAAGCAATCAACACCAAATGTTTTTATCCAAAAATCCCTGAATATCATAACACCTTTCATCAGAATCTCTACATCGAGTTTACAATATTTTATTAAATCTTTTTTAAAGTCAAATATTGTATTAAAGTTTGCTTCATACCACTCGAGAAATGCTGTTCTTTCACTGTTTTTCATTGTATTATAATAATAATCTTCTTTTGGAGGTAAATGACTTTGAATTTTGTTCCAATTATCTGGTTTGTTACCTTTGTGTGGGAAATAGGATTTGTTTTCCGGGAAACCGAAACATTTGGGTAATTCAGAGAGTTTCATAGGTAACCAACTGAGCGAATCAACAAAATGGAAATTTTTCAATTGTAATGACAATATTTTTGTGCCTTTTTTCAATAAATTTGTAGGTGTAAAGTTGTTATCAATGAAATATTTAATAATAAAATTTACATCATATGCTTTGGCATTGTGAGCAATACATTTAAATATAATAGGTTTTTTTAAATTCATTGAAATTCTTTTCTTTTGAACTTTTGTATTCAAATCTAAGAGAAAATTCATAAATTGTCCTACAGAATCTAACCCATAAAAAACCTTTTCATCAGAGAAGCAAATTCTACAGTATAGATATTTCTTACGTCGTAATTTCGTATCCCAACAGAAATCACAGACGACAATACAACAGCAAAGATTAGGTCTGTGGTAGTTTGTTCCATCTTTTTCTTCAATAAAACTCTCGAAATCATAAAAAATGAATATCTTTGGGTAACGATCTTCTGTTTGAATATCTAAAACATTGTTTGGCTGGATATAGCAATTGTGATGTGACTGAGAGACGAATTTTTTACAATAGGTACATTTCTTTTGACCACAAATATGAATTTTCCCTTTAAAGAGCTTTTTACATTTTTTGCAATACTTGAAATTATTACAAACTTTATTTTTCAAATGATTTTGAAAACATTTTTCAGACACAAAAAACCGATTACAGTCTTTACAGTCAATATTTACAGTTTGTGAACAGACATTAGTTGAAAAACAATACTTGCATGTCGATGGACATCTATGTCCAATTAAATTCATGAAACCCTTCAAACAGTGTTTACAAAAATAGTTACATTTGAGGAAAGATTTGATTGAAAGCAAACTGTCAGCGTGATTATTGTTTATTTGGACAAATATCTGTTTGTCGCTGTAATCTCCTTTGAAAAATATACATTTCGGTGGACTAACAGCTACTAATTGGTACTTTCCTGATAGAACATTTTGGAATTTTTGTAAACATTCATAATTAAGTTGTACTGATTTATAATCTATACCAGCTGAGATACATAGTTTTTTGGCTAAAATTGTCTGTCTATTAAAAATATCTTCTCTTATTCTCCGCCACTTGAGACCTTTATAACCCATGCAATGAGCTAAAGAGACAACTATAGAACGAGGTAAACATAAGCCATCTGACTTAATCCTAACCACTTTATTGGAAGAACGCCGCCAATTATCAAAATTAACGAAAGAACCACCAATTTTAACATCTTTCACGGAAATTAAATCAATTTCTAAAATACCCGTGAATAAAAACTCTCTTTTAGATTGCGAAACTTTTAAAATCTCGTTTATTACTAAATCAGTGTTAAAGTCTTTCTTTCGTCGAAAAGGAATATAAATTTCATGCTCTAGATCCTGATTTTTAAGGGAAATCCTAACATAATCTTCGGGGTCAATAGAATTTGTGAATTTATCGAGAATTTCATCTAAAACTCTATGAATTTCTTCAATAATTCCTCTTAGTTCAACATTTTGATCATTTACATCATAATATAAATGAATAGTAATTAGTTTACCAGTCGTCTGGAACTTACGACTTTTGGTTTCCACTTCATTGACAATTTCATAATAAATATTAAACGAATTTGACATTTTAAAACTGTTTATTTAATATTTTCACCATTACCAGATACATTTAAAGGGCATAAATTCAAAAGTTTAATAATAAGTGGTTCCTCATTAAGCTGTGAATCGAAATGATCAACAATTCTACGAACTGTTGTATATATATCGTCTTTGAGCGCTGGAATAACAAATTGTGTGACCGAAACCCGTTCTGGAGACGAAATATTCATGAGAGCCATTAATTTGTTGTATTGATCGATAAATTCGCCATTGAAGCCAACTTCTTGCATAACCATTGATAGCATTTGATCGTTCCCAGCAATGTCTTTGAAGTTTTTCTTGCAAGAATGATCTTCATTGTTGCCAAGACATCCCGAACATTTATTCTTCATATGCTTCTTTACATTTTTTGCCAAAACCGCTGTGTGTAAGTCAATCACAATATCCTTTAGAACAGAACCTGTTGCGTTCTGATGTTTGAGTAGAAACAGAAGGATATTCTCGTTCTCTAAAATTTTATCAATCTCTGGTTTTGAAATTTGAACTCCAAAAACTCTATCATTGTCGGTGTTCATAACTGCCACCGAAGTGTCACACAAATCAATAAACATGTACTGCTTTTTCCCGACATGAGTAGAATAGCTTTTCTTGTGTTTTAAACATGAAAGAAACCACTCAAAATCTAAACCACTGAAGACAACACCGATTGAGACCTGAGATGATATTGAAACTCTTATCTCAACACGATTCACATTGTAGGTGAATTCAACATCATTTCTGCGGTTAATTTTGGTCCCTTGAAGTACTTTAATTTCTTTGGAGCAAGTTTTATCATTGTTAACCTTTTTTGAAAACAAGGGTATCTCAAATAATGGGCTCCACTTGAACATGTCCATGATTAAATGATAAGTTTTATTTAATACATTGATTATTTATAGTAAAATATATTGGTATATAAAATAAAACTCGTTTAGACCACACCTTATTATAAAATTAGACCTTTAAATGGTTAAAATTGACAATAAAAATATTTAAATAAAAAAATTTTTGTTTAACTCAAAAGTGACACGAGATTTTTGTGTTATTTTTAGAAAAATTGTTTGCGTTAATATTACATTTCAAGATTTTTAAATAAAAGTTATCAAAATAAAACTTTTTATCTCAAAAAAATCATTTTTCCGAAAAAATACAATTTTTTGTCTAACTTAAAAGTGACACTTAATTTTTTGGTAATTTTTAAATGAATTGTTTGCGTTAATATTACATTTTAAGATTTAAAAATAAAAGTTATCAAAATAAAACTTTTTATCTCAAAAAAATCATTTTTCCGAAAAAATACAATTTTTTGACTAACTCAAAAGTGACACTTAATTTTTGTGTCATTTCTTCTTTTATAAATTAAAGTTTAGTTGTTTTGTTGAATATTACAATAAAAGTTATCAAAATGTTGAATTAATGAAGAATTATTGAAGTCTATTTGATGGATTATTTGAAAATATTCCATCTTCTGGGAAATTTGTTTGGTAAAGAAAATAATCTGACATATCTTTAGCACGAAGCCAGTCATAACCCAAAATAGAACAAACTCTAGTTTTAATCGAAGGGATCATAACTATTTTTTCATTAAACAAATATCTGTTCATATTCACTAAATAGTCAATAATACATTGAGGAATATATTGAGTCTCATAATCAGATAATGAATAATTTGATCTGAAATGTTTAAACAAAGAATAAATTGTGAAAGAAATGACAAACAATTCGTCATTTGTTATATTTCTTTCTTCAAAAAACTTTCTATCTTTGCTGTAATTTTCTGGACTCAAATAGTTTAGAATATAAAGATAAACTTCATTTGATTTTTGTTGCCAATTCAAATAATTTTTTGTCCTAAAATTACAATTTTTTACATGATTGAAATAATCCCCTGCGTGAATTTCCCTAAGACAATAGACGCAATTATCAAATGAGATTTCGGGTAAAATACGAGAGGCACTTCTATAACAATCAAAGTAATGACGGCGCCCCATTATATAAGATTAGATATTTGAGCTCTTGAAAAAATGATATTCAAATCACTCAAAACACGATCAGATTTCAAGATATCGAGCTTTATAAATGGGGGGATATCTAAGTAAAAATCCTTATTGTACTCGATTTTTGATATTATTGAACGCAAAAAATCATCGACAAAAGGAAGAGAAGAATTAAATAACTTATCAATCCCTGCTAAATAAAAATGGCGAAATATTGATAAACAAAACTGATTTAAATGTCTATTACCAGTTATCAAATTATTCCAGGGTTTAATTAGACCCAAAATAAAAGCTAGACTATAATATTCATTATATTTAGCGAGCTTGAAATTTTTTGATTTTAAATGAATTTCAGACAAACAATTTAAAATATGTCTTTGTGATTTAGAAATGAAAACTAATTTCTCACATAATTCACATTTAACTTTAATTTTAGGAGTGATTTTTTTGAAATTACCTTGAAAATTCAATGAATTTTCATAGAAATTCATTTCAAATCGAACTTCCCTTCTTTAAAAAGTTTTTTGAAATTTTTTGTTTGTTTTGTTTTATAATTTCTTTTTCTCGGATTTGTTTTTTCGAGTAATAACTTAGATAAATCTTTTCCTTTCTTATTACAAAAATTAGATTGTTCACTATTTTCCTCATCAGAGCTTTTTTGAATAACAATATTCTGTGATTCGTTCTTAAGAATTGAAAATACTTTTTTAGGTGTGTTTTGAATAAGAGTCTCTATTTGATTTATTGAAGGATAGGAGTTTGGGTTCGTTTCAAAGCTATCGAGATAATTGCTGTCAAAATATATTTCTGAAAATTTTTTCAAAGTTTTAGAAATTCTATTCATTAGTTAAAAATAAGATTCACTTACCAATCGGAATAATTGTTGTAAATTTTGTTTGAATTTCAGTCAGTTCTTTGATTATTAACTCACGTAAGCTCAAACCATAAGTATTTTTACAGAAATCTTCGGTTTCCGAAGCCAATCGATGAGAAGGAGAGGCCATATAAACTGACTGTTCGAAAAACAAAACAAAAAACTCTTTTATAGTGTTTTTTAGGTGCAATTAACCATTTAATTTGAACCTGAAATCATTACCTGTTATTTAATTGTTTTAACTTGAAAAAAGTTCATTAACATTTAAAATGCTTCAATTATTTTCAAATAAATTAACACAAGTGTCTTCGAAAATGGTTATTATTGAATAATTCATAAAAATTAAAATACAAATTTATCATTATTCAAGATTTGCTTCCTATTTACAGTGTATTTGAAAAATTCATAATAATCTTTCGGTAATTTAGGAAACTTATCCATGATTTCTGCCGCTGTGAACCATATTCTGATGACGCAATCCCATTCACTTGTTTGTGTTCCATGATTTAATGGAATCTCATTTCTTTTCATGTAAGAAGATTTGAAAAAATCCTCAAGACATCTTGGGATAGCTTCGGGAGACCAATCACGAGATAAAGGATTGAAAAGGAGTACTGAAAAATTTATTTGTAAGATTAAAATTTTCAAAAAAAATAGCTTGATACCTTTTTTCTTTCCATTTTCTTCATAAATGAACAATAAATGAGCGTGAACTTCGAGTTTTCGAAGATCATTTACTGTATTAGTCAAAACGAAATGAATTTGACTTCTATTATTAACGGATTTGATCGATTTGTCAATCGCCGAAGGAATTTTCACTTGGAGTTTCAATAATTTGGCATAACGTCCATCATTCATTAATTCCTTTGGAAGTCTTTGACCGATAAGTTTATCACTGAAATAAATTGGTGAATTCATTTGACTCCATAATTGCGATAGTTCATCAAAAAAGTCAACTTCGTATTCTGGTCTATAAAGAATTAATCAATTCAAATAAATTCATAATTTTCTACTAAATATTTACTCTTCAAATTCAAATCCTTCGTTGATTTTCAATAAGTTTTGATATTCTTTAATTTTATTGATCAAAGAATCTGTGAATTTGCCTGTCGATTTGACGTAAATGGATATATCATTGTTTTGAACCCTATCATCAACTGTTTTGGATGACTTTCCACCTGTTGCTTTATATGCTCCAAAATCTCTAAGATTTTTAGATTTTGGACCTAACCGAATGTTTTCTCGTCCCATAAAAACATTGTCTTTATCGCTATAACCAACCCATTTCACACAAAACCTACGTTCAATTGGAAATTAGATTAATGATTTTAAAATATAAATTTACCATTTGTCTATCGACCCATTTTCGTTTTGAACTTTGTATGGTCCACATTTGGTGTTAATAAGATATTCCTCTGATTTATTAATTGGATTTTCATTATTTCGTCTCGGTTCTATTCTATTCTCAATAATATCTTTAATTGTTTGAATAAAATCGAGCAAATAAACATCTTTATTGATCTCTAAATCAAATGG
The DNA here is from genome assembly GCA_034699985.1 of Minunthozetes semirufus. Classification (NCBI taxonomy): domain Eukaryota; kingdom Metazoa; phylum Arthropoda; class Arachnida; order Sarcoptiformes; family Punctoribatidae; genus Minunthozetes; species Minunthozetes semirufus. The sequence goes on from JAQIXD010001546.1 coordinate 13,759, forward strand.
CAATGAATCGATAGCTGATTTATAGGAATCTATATCAAAGCGATCTTGGAGAAATTCTCGGTGTTTCATATTTTCGGGAAAAGAATAGTTTTCATCACAATAATACTCTAAATGTGTGCAAATCCAAGCGTTGCAAAATTTGCCACCAGAATGTTCTAAACCACCATGAAGTAATAACAACTTAATGATGTTTGAAACTATTTCTTCCAATTCAAGTGTTGGCGCTTTGACTTGAATAATTAAATCTGTTGATTTATCCGTAAATTCATATTTTTCATTAACATAGAATGGCAAACACGAAATCAACTCTCTATTTGTGTACATTCCAGTAATCTCATTTTCAAATTGATGATTGTTTTCCTTAAGACTTTTTTGAACGAATGAATACAAATTCAGGCCATCTGATGTTAATTCTGGATTATCTAAAGGAAACATTTCAAATATGATTTGACCTTTAACTTGATTGAAGCTCTTTGCATCAAATATCGCGAATGATATCTCAAATGGTAATTCATGTCTGAAATCTAAATAATATAATATTGAAACGGGTCCGGGGAGCCACCCCCGGAACCCGGTCCCCTTTCCAATATAATAAAGTGTTAATCAATGGACAGTAT
>JAQIXD010001547.1:0-14374 GCA_034699985.1 Minunthozetes semirufus
CGGAAGACGTAAGACATTGAACTCAAATAATATGATTTGTAAATAATGTCAATACAAGGAATGCCTCCAAAGTCTGTATCGAAATCGATTGGTTGTGTTTTTCTAAGAAATGCAAACAATAAAAGCGATTGAATTCCCATTTCTTGGAAAACAACTAAATTAAGAGTTAGTGTTGTCTTCACCTGAAAGAGTTAGACATTAACCAAAACATTTATCATGATTTCTATTGACTCAATCTTAGGCCAAATCTTCGACATTAATGGATTAAGACATTATCACTAATGGTATCAATTCTGATGTGTATTACTCTTTGATTCCGTCAATTATTTCTTTCTATTCCTGAAAAACAATTGCAAAACAAAAACAAAAAATTAAATAAACTTTTTTTTATTTGTCAACAATTTTATGAGAAAACCCACAAAAACCCTATAAATAGTAAATGAAATAAAATTTTGAATAAATTATCGTTTATTACATTAATTTTTATGATTTTTAATATTAATATTAAATATGAAAAACTTCAGGAATTTGCCTGATTATTGCCTCGGATTATATCAATTGACACTCATATCAACACTTGGTTCTGTGTAAGAGTAATATTAAGATAAATTAATTTGGAATAATTATCAGTCAGTTATTTAGCATATTATGGAAAATTTAGCATAAAATCCAATCATTTAATTGATGATAATTTATTGATAAATGTGGTTCAAAGTCACTGGAATTTATGCTCTTTTAACCAATAGTCGAGTTCTGATATGAACAGTAATATTGGTTTGCTTTAAGTCTTAATTAGTGGTAAATTAGTTGCAAAAAATCTAATTTAAATTCAGAAAATTGGAATTCAAGAAAAGATTGGTTGGTTTGGAGCCACCGATTCGTGGAAATCCGTTTGGCTTTAAAGCGAAAAAAGTGTTCAATCGATGCAAAGAAGCGATTTTTAGGTGCTTTTCAAGCATTGTTTGCCGGCTTTTTCCGTTGGCATAGAATTAGAGCGAAAGTTATTCTGGATTTTAGCCAAATATCTATCGGATTGAGTGAATTCCTGAACAAATCAGTAAAGAATACCTGAGCTATACTCTGGGCTCTACTTTTATTTATGTTTATATTTATTGTTTCGTTTGAATAATAGTCATAATTCTTAAGACTGCCCTTTAATTATCATTTGCTCTGAAAGTACTCTTCAGACTTGACTCAGGTTTTGCTTTTTTTTCTCTAATTTTCTTAGTATTTGAGAACAGGATCGCAGTCTTTGAGTCTCACACTCACTAAGTGTTGGCTCGACTCTCGACTCGACTATTATATAACACTGGGTTCGAGACTCGAGTATTGGCCAGAATTATAGGTGCGTATATGTTTGAGTGCACCTGTTTCAAGGTTGTGAAGGTTGTGTTGACGAGCAAATGAACAAACTTACGCTCTCTGCTCTCTCTCCTCTCTCTCTCTCTCTCTCTCACAATTCACTTACAATTCTTCAGTTAAACTATAGTATGGTTTGCGTTTCAATCTATTTGTCAAACATTACGTTTCACTCAGTGCTCACACAGAGTGAGGTTCGATAGATATAAAAAACTTTTGATTCGAGTGAAAACTTTTTCCTAACCGTAAAGTCTGCCAAAGAATCGCAAGAATCGTAAGATTCAAAAAACGCTTCTCTAGAGTACAGTTGTCTACAATGGGTCTGACTGTTGAAGTCATTACTTTTCACTGCATTGGCGACACTCCGACTCGAATTCATTTGAGGAATTCCTGCTTTGTTTTATATTTAATACTTTTAATTAACATTTCTTTCCATTCCGTCGAAGGTATGTATCGTTTGATTTGACTTTTGATTTAAATCTCTGTTTGTGTTTAGTTTTTAAGTCAATTGTATTTCAAAAATAGTTTTCATTTCTATTTGTGTTTATTTATTCGGATTTTGTTTATCAATAGTTTATTCACTTTTGAAAAACATTTAATCAATCATTGCTTACGAGTCTAATAGTCTGCATAACTCCAACACTTTATTTTCAAATAAACTTCTTATCGAAAAAATATATATTTATTACGATATCTATGTATTACTAAACTGAGCAAACGATAAATCTTTTTATCGAGTTTTTGACGTCATTTCATCTCTTAATAAGTTTGTGAATTGTCCAAGATTAATCGTTTGCCTACGTTTTGTTTACATCCTTTTGAGGACTTTATTTGAATGAAATATCTTATAGATCTCTGGAGGCGTTTCGGGATTTTTTGTGGATATTTTAAGACAATTCTAGTATTAGTGATGTTTATCGATAGTCTAGTATACTCTTAAAGGCTAAGCCTACTGTTTGCTCTGTATTCTGTCGATAATGTGTGACCCGAATCAGTCTATTCATGATTTTGCAGAAAAAAGAAAATATTAGTTTCAATGGTTTTTTCATAGGAAAGACATTTTCCTTCATTTGAATGACAGACCGAATAATAAATAGGATTACAAAAGCGATGACAGAATAAGTTTGTCTCAAAACACAAGAAACAGACTTTTACTAAATGTTCTAATTTCTGACAAAATCCCACATAGTTTTAGTTTTTGCTGATTTTGTTTGCCTCTCTATTGCCTGTGACTACAACTCGCCATACAATTTGATTAAAGAAGAGATACTTGACTTACAAATCAATCTATTTATGGCAATAAACGGAAAAAATATTTCATTCATTTATTTAATTCAGTCTTTAAATGATATGATAAGAGATTTGTTTCTTATTTTTTGAGCTCAAAATGTTTTACATTAAAACTGAATCCAAAACTGAATGAAAAGTTACTTTTGATTAATCGATAAACTGTTCAAAGACTTTAAGAAAATAAATATTCAAAGACTTGTTTTCCTGTAGTAATAGATCTCGTGATCCTATCCTTTCCTACACATTAATTGATTAGGAATTTACTCAAAAATAAAGGTTTTGGAGGAAAAAAATTTATGGAAAAGTTTTAAGAACTTCCAGATTGTTCTGAAAACTAGTAAAAACTCAGTGTTTTCTTATGAAATACCAGATCTTAGTCTCGAAACACAGGAATAAAACTTAATGTCAGACAAAATATTTGATTAAGAGTTACGCAAACTTAATGTACGCAACTTTTTGGTGTATGGGATGCCCTTGTCTTATGTTTTGTGTCAAACCAAGGACTGGCATATTCTCTGTGCTCTTCTCTCAGAATCGTTGACTAAATTTAGACTATTTTGTCGAAGACATGCATTAATTAAGTTTATTGTAGACTAAAAAATAATAGAAATGATGCAAACGATGCAAACGAATGATAATGTAATCAACTATTTATAGAATTTATTCTTCGGAACCTATTTTTGTAGACTAAATACTCGACTATTCTCCTGAATGTCTCTCCGATTCTCAAATTAAAATCTCTTAAACTTCTCAAAACATTTTATGTCTTTTCCTATTCGCGAACACCATTTCAAATGTCTATTCAATAAGAATTGGCAGAAGTTTTTGAATACATTCTTCGCTTTTAGAGTGACATTCAAGACATTTAACAATCAAAGGCTCGCATAAAATATAAAACTATTTTAAAAGACATTCTTTTCAATCAAAGCTCATTCAATCGGTTCAACCGATGTATGTCTTGTGAGACCAGTTGTGGTGACCATGACTTCTACTTATATCGATGTCAGTAATCACTGCTCTCAGAACAGTGGTCTCCCCCACGGTCAGGGTCACAGTGACGGCCAGACAGGCAGCTATTGGCGATCGAGGTCTTGTGAAACACGTGTAGTTTATGGCACAATAAACTCAGTTAACCCTAAATGAGTGTTTGAACGGAGAGACGGACTCCGGATGTCTGCTGAACCTTATGCTCAAACAGTTTACAGAGTCTTAACTCCTATTATATAACTTACAAAAAAGTGTCAAATTTTTCACTCCATAGCCATTGGCTAAATACCTGTCAGACACTGTCAGACCATTCAAAGGCCAAGAGCTCGGCATCCAATCAGTTCGGACTCAACTTTTGGGAATAAATCTTATTTTCCGCCAAAAATCGTTTCAGAGGTGTGAGCACTGGTTTATCTTAGACTCTGACAGTGAAATATCGCGTATTACTTACTATCAAAAGGAGTCCATCTCCGCCCACATCTGGACGACCCCTTAATATTAATCTCTGTGTCTAATAATTTTGTGTTTTGACTCAAATCACTGGAAATTTTCAATTTTTATTTAACCAAAAAAAGCGATGAATTTTAATAAGTTATTCCTTTTATTTATTGATTTACTTTTCAAACCATTCAATTGAATAATTCATTAGACTCTGAGTCCATTTTTGTTAGGTTTCAAACTGTTTGCACCAACTCTTAGTTCAGGGATTACTTCGGTTCAAATCGAGAATAAATTTGTTTTTGAAACAAATAAATGTTTTACCAAACAATCGAAACATTGGAAAAACTAATATAATATTAGATCTCAAATATAATTCATATATAAATCAAATATAAATCAAAAGTTCATTTGTTTTGAGAATTGATGTCTAATAAAGAGATAAATTTATGGCATTCAATAAAACTGTGAAAAAATTGTTTTGAATTTTTATTTAACAAAAAAAAAATGATTAAAATTAATATTACGGTCTAATTCTTAGCTGGCATTTGCTGGAGTGCGCCCAATCGGAACGGCCGGTGCTTTGATTTGCTCCTGAAAGACGTAACTCAAGAAGAGTGCTGTAGTGGTTCCCTGAATACCAACACTGGTATTACGTCTACGGCCTACTCCGAGGATCTAACGGATGGCCAACTTTTTTATCACCGCGCGCTCAGGGGTGGCGTTCCCTGTGCGACTTGCAAGGGTAATTAAATTTAGTTTCTGCCCACATCCGACACTTTAATTCTCTATCCTGTTCATTAAATCCCTGTCCCCTAATTCTATGTCAAATAAAAACATAAACATTTTCTCTGAAATCAAATTAAACAAAATTGCATTCAATTAAATCGATTGAGAAACTCATCTGAGATATCCTTTAATAGGAATTCCAAGAATTTCAAGAAAATTAATTTATTTTAGTCTAAATTTTTAACCAGTTGTTTATCAAATGGTTTTTCCTAAGAATTCAATGCCCGCCTCAAAACAAAATTTAATTGATTTCTATTAATCATTAGAAAAAGCGTTTGAAAAACAAAAGAAAAATAATTATCAAAAGTTTGTGTAATTTTTTCTCAAATATTTTTGATTTGAATTTTTCTCTGTTTTTCTTTATTCTTGTTAAAAATGAATTTTATATTTATTTAATACATTTAATATCAAAATTAGGAATCACCAAATATTTGGGTTTTTTCTTATTTCTTAATACAAATTGGCGTTGAGTTCATTGAGGGAGAACTTGATTCGCATACTTAAGAGTCGCCCCTTTTCTTGTGATAATCAAATAGTTTTTGGATTTATATCTCATTTTTAAATCGTTTTTATGCTTTCGTTAAATCTTTTTTTCAATAAAATTATAATAAGTTTTTTGCGCTAATTATTCGGCGATTAATTTGATTTATATCCGTCTTATTCAGCGACGTGTGAAGGCGTTCAATGTGGTCCGGGAAAGAAGTGTGTCCTAAAGAATGAGCTCCAGCCGGCCTGCATTTGCGCACCCAAATGCTCCCGGCGCAAGAGGCGATTGGGCCCCGTCTGTGGTCAGTACTCTTAAACATTATCGTTAAAAGTTTTGCAGAAAATAAATAAAAAATAATTTAAAGTAAAAGTAATTGAAATGATTTGTAAATTAATGCAATTTAAGGAAGCGATGGTCGAACCTATCGGCACGTCTGTAGGCTTCTTAAGCGAAAATGTCGTAAAGACTCGGCTCTAACTGTGGAATACTATGGAAGCTGTGAAGGTATGTGAAGCTTATTACTACATATACTTAATTACAGGTTCAATACATTTATGACTGATTGAAGCCATTTATAGTTTAGTTGTAATTCTGCTGTAATTTTCTTCGCTCTGTATTTGATGGTAACAAATGGTAACACGTGTTCCAACTCTTAATTATTATTACAATATTATGTCGATTCACATATTGAGAGCATTGAGGCCACAATTTATTGAACTCTTCTTCGAATTTATATTAAAAATAGTCTATAATTTGTCGTTTGATTTGAATATTTACGTAATATTTTCTCTCCTCTCGGGATAGACTCCTGTCATAGCGTTCGCTGCGCTGATAGCAAGACATGTATATTAGACCATAACCTGAAGCCTCATTGTGTGCGATGTAAGAACCACTGCCCGCCTGTCAGTGCCAATAGTCGTCCAGTCTGTGGCGTCAATAACGTAACCTATTCTAGTTATTGCCACTTGCAAAGGGCTGCCTGTCTGTCAGCCACTGCCATTCAAGTCGCATATAGAGGACACTGTAAACGTATGTATCATTTAAATGATTAGATTTCCGTCCAATACTTTTATTGTACGCATTTTCTCATTGAAAGCATCCAAACAAATACAGGTATTTCTAGTTTAGGCTCTAAAACTTATTTCACAACATTTGCGCAAAACATTAGCTAAAAAACACTTTCAAATCGCTGAGAGAGAGATGTTTTAGAGTTTGTACCCCTGAAAGAACACTTCATTGCATTCGACACTCAATACGAGTCTAGTCCTTCGTTTGTGCGATGTTTGCACTCATCCTATATTTGTCTTAAATGTTTGTTTTACTAATTTTTTTAAGGCATGAAATCTAAATAATCCGTAAAATTCTTCTCTAATGTAATGTATTATTATTTTTACTTTAAAAAAAGAGCAGAATTGGGCCCAGAATTGGCTTTTAATGAGTTCTTAGCAAACAAATTGGTAGTCAGATCTTGGAATAAAGTGATTCTGGGCTGAATCAGCTTTGAGGCTGAGCTTAATCTTAGGTTTAGTCTATTTAGTCTGCAATAGAGCTAAAGATAGATCGGATAAAATTGTTTTACCTATTATTATGACAGGAATGTAGGCATACATTAAATATTTAGATAATTAGCATTATGTTATAAGTAGGCATGTGCAAGGTGTGCAAGGTTTCACATAATAATTGTGTCTGAATACGCAAAATGGCAAGTGTTGCAGACAATGGGACTTTCCCACCACCCAAACCATTTTTAGACTTAATATTAGTGGGATTTAAAGGCTAAACGACTAGTAGACAGCCACAAAACAAGTACCTTGCACATCAATGGTTTGGAAAAAGTATTGTATAATCAGTGTTAAGCGTCTCAAACCTTGGCCGGGGCTGAGGCTCAAGGCTACGCTCATTTATTTGTTAACATTCAATAGTTGTTAATAAGTTATGTTATTTATTGCTTCATTAGGCGTAATGACATTTTTGGCAAAATATTATTTCTATAAAGTATTATATACTGTATATTACACTACAATATATTGTAATTAATATAAATGAAAAATAATAATTTTATTCGCATTTCATTTGTTCGCCTCTGAAATGCCTCACAAATTACATCAAATTACACTACACTAGAAAAAAAATTGTACAAATTGTACTAGATATATTGATACTATATGTCTGTGATTACCACTGAACAAATTATTTCGAATGCAGTGAGCACTGGACAGAACAATCCGGTGGTGCTCTCCATTTGCGGCTCAATAGTACTCAGAGTTGATTACTGAACGCAGTTTTAGACAAATTAATTACAGAGTTTGTGTTATAACAAAAAATTAAATCTTTGGATAACTAATAATTATAATCAAAATTCGGGCCAAAAATAATTTTAATATAACATAAGCTTTGATTCAGAATTATATTCAAAAAATAAATCATTGGATGAAATCAATGTTAATCTGTTTGAGTAAATGTTAGGTATCTCTTCAGACACGACAATAACGTTATTTCGGGGGTAATTTCATAGCGAAGGATAAACCAAAACATTTGATTAATTTCAATGAATTTATAATTTTATACTAATTTTTCAAAAGTCTTTCCAAACTAAAACTCAAAGTCATTTCTGACAAATTTGATCGGAGAAAATGTTTTTTGTTGAATAATATCATTAAATCTGTTAAACGAATGGAAAATTCATTTTTAAAAATAATCTTTTCTTACGTTTACTTAGTTTTCGCCCGAAAATACGTTACGGTCTATAAAATATGAGTTATTATTATTGTTTGTCTTGTTTTTCATAGATTTATAAATAATTTGATTCGTGAATAGTTTGAGTCATACTCTGAATTGAACTCTAAAGAAATTTATCGGCCCTAAAAAGCACCTTTCAAACCAGAATTATCAATTTACATTTTAAAATTGGTTTTGTATTCAAAGGGTTTATGATTTTAAAGTTTTTTGGATACAATTCTAGCCGTTTTGCAGACATTTGATAGCAAACAATAATTATTCACATTTTTATGTCCTTTGAATTCAAATTTTATTCCTCATTATTATGTGTTTTGAAATGTTTTTATCGATAAACACATTAATACACCCAAAAAGGTAGTAAACACCCGAAAAAAAGTTATTTGCAGTCAAAATAGTCAAACCATAAGACTGTCTGATATTTAAAAAGTTATAAAACTGACGTCACGTTTATCTCAATCTTAATATTTAAGCAATTTTTGAAATTCTTGGTTAATATTTGATGAGACGTTGGTTTAAAATATTCAAAAGGTTTTTAAGATTCGCATCAATCCAATAGATTTGAGTTCAGATTTTCCTAAAATAGTTTTCTTTCACTTAATTTCAGATAAAATTTTCAAAGTTTACTGAAATTAATTGATTAAAGAATTTAATCAAAATATTTTGAGTTAAAACTGATTTGGATTAAGAATTAAATTATGTTTTTTTTACTTCGCTCTAAGAATTTCAATGTCTGTTCAGTTATTTGAAGTTTTATGGACTTGTTTTGTGAGCACATAATGGCATTCAATAATAAAATTATTAGAAATATCTCATTGGAAGGCAATGGTAGGCGCCGTCAGACTGTTTCCGATAATTCAAATTCAATTTTCAAGTTTATGTCTGAAATTTTTCTTTCTTTATATTTGAAAATTCTTTGCGAAATTCAACAAATATTTCTCTGATTCAATCAAAAACTAAGTAAAGCAAACCTCTCAGACAGATACTCATACTAACCCCGACCAGTGATCCGACATTAAAATATTGCCTCAATTCATAATTTAATATAAAATCGATAGCTTTTTAATAATTCCGATTTAATAATACAGTAGTGAATGAATGGGAAAGGAATGAAAAAATTAGAAAAATGTTTTTTGACACTGAAAAAAGTGGTGCACTTAATATAATACTGAAGGACAGACAGACGAGACTTCCCAACACTGCTATTTAGGAGAGGGAGAGCGAGAGAGTGGAGAAAAAATTTTATGCATTAGTCTGAGTCTGGTTTTATAAATAAGTCAGTCATTCAGACTGTGTTTAGTTCAGTGATTATTACGAAATAAATTCTTATTCATTGTTATATCGAATGCTTTATCGATGTATTATTAATGTCTTATTTGATGTCTGGCTATGCCTTACCTCTCCTTTCCTTTCCTTTCGTTTGCCTTAAAATATAAAACTTTTTATTTGTTTTATTTATAACTAATGTTTGAATCAATAAAACTGTAGGGAACGCCAACTGCCAGTCCATCAGATGCGGTCGAAATAGAAAATGTCTGAGAGATGTCCACAATAATGATGTGGGGCGTTGCGTGACGTGTCCAATGCCGTGTCCGCCACACCTGTCCGTGTCTGACAACTCCACGTCTAGTAAGGAGTTGTGCGCCTCTGATGGCAACACTTATGCGAACTGGTGTTCAATGATTAACGAGTCGTGCAGAAGCGGCGTTTACCTGCGCGCTATGTCTGCCGGGCCCTGTCCTACAAATGATGGTAAGCAATGCGTCGGATCATTAAATTGGTATCAATGATGGCCTCACTGTTAAACCAGAGGTCTGTTTAACGGGTCTTTGAGGCTATTTCTTGAGGCGATTCTAGACCTGGTGTTGAAGCGCAGGTGTACTCCCATTGTTTGATTGGTCACAGACTCGACGACATTCCGCACTCACTGCTTGTTTATGACCTTTTCTTGTATTAGTCTTTCTTATGGCACACACATAGAGGAGTGCACACAAAGTGCACACAAATACGAACGTCTCGTTCGTTCCATTCATAGCCTCTCCTAAAATGGTATTCTTAGTAGAAGTGATCCAAAGAATTGCAGCGCTTTTTACTTCTTTTTTTTACTTGAGATCCAGTCAATGGTTGTGTTCTTTTAGCTTACAATTGACAGGTCTAACAGTTATTGTATTGTCTACACAAATACTAGACGCCCGTCCCTTATAAATAAAATGTGACACACCTTAGTCTGTGTGGTGTCGGACAGACTTACCATTGATTCGATAGCTGTATAGCTATGTATAGTCACATGCCTTACATTAAGATCATTGTCGACAACTCTAAGCACGTGTTACCACAGTTTCACTCAAAACTATTTATACTTTACTTTTCTTTTTCCAAATAAGGCTTAGCGGCCACTAATGTGATCGACCAGAACCCCAACGCCCTGATGTCGAACACCATCTTTAAGGTCAACCCCAACGATAAAATAGCGGTCAACAGATGAACGAGATTTCAGATTAAACTTAATTTTGAGATAATATACAGAAATTTTTATTTACCGGCAATAAAACAATGGATGATATATCGACCATCACTTTCACAAACAGTACAACAAATTGCTATTCATTTGATTTGTTCACACATTCAGAGAGTTATTGAACTCAAGAATCACAAGAAAATTAGTTTTCAAATTCACTATTAATTTGATTCCTATTCACACAATTAGTATTAAAATACAAAAGTTATGGAAAAATATTTAGTTTTAAAACTTTTTGATTCAAATTTTCCACAAATATTTCTGTAATAAAAGTTTGTTTAAAAATACATCGTTTAGTTTAATAGCGATTCACTCAGAATACAAGGATATGTTTGTGACACACAATTCACTTATTAATTAATATTAATTATTAATATTTTAAGGAATAATTCATTTTTGAAAATATAGATTCATTTGAGAGGAAAGTCTATTCAAATAAATAAATATTTTCGACATTGAAATCAAATTCAAAGTTGTTTTCGTCTGAAAATATACACTATCTTTGATAAATTGAATAAAAATTGTTCACTAAATGAGCATGACACTTTTCTAGAACTTGGAGAAACTTTAAATATTTAGACTTTAAGTCTATTTCGTTGTCATATCATTCAATTTGTCAGAAAAAAATACTTAAAACTTCTTATGAGAATTCACTAATAAATTGTCATTTTATTGAACAGAACTTAAATTAAGTTTAAATTAATTAATTTGTTTAAAAAATTTATGTTTTAATTATTTGTGATTATTATTAAATTTATCGATACTTAAAACTATTTGTTATTTTTCACTCATTTTTTTTATTAACATATTATTATTATTATTTTATATTTCACGGGTATTATAGCACATATAAATATTTAATTATATTTATTTATGATTTGATTTCATATTCACTATATCTGAGTCACAAATAACTTAAAATCTTCCTATAAATTCAGTTTTAAAAGGTATTAAATACCTTTAAAAAGTCCTTATTTGTCACATAATTCCTCTTTTTTCAAATAATATGTCAAATAATTGATTGAATATTAAATGTAATTAAATAAGTCTTTAATCGAAAATAAAATTCAAATAAAATATTATCAAAACCTTTGGTTCTGTAATCTTAGGACAGAAATACCGGAATAGGAAATCATTTTTCCAGAATTTAATGAATAATAATTTAATCGTTTAACAGATTTAACAGAAATATGCGATTATTATAAACAAAATTAGTTCTCTTCAGAGATTAGAAATAAAATAAACAAAAAGATATCTAATTATCAATAATTATGTATATTTTTTAGCGAAAGATTGATTAATAAAGTGTTTGATTAATTTTTGGCTAATATTTAACGAATTCATAGCCTGTGCTCTCTTTCTCTCTGTCCAGACATACAATTACTGTGAATGTAATGGGAATACTGTTCTCAGACAGAAAAATAGGAAATCGTGTGTTTGAATGGTGTTCACAGAAGTGCAAATTCTTAGGGATCAGCTGACAAATGATGTTCAGTGAGGAATAATTGATAGATTTTTATCAAAAGTCTATTAAAACAAAATATTATTAATGATCGAAGAGATCGTTAATATCGCAAAAATTGAATTAACAACTATTTTAATGACAGTCATCTAAGACATAACCCGAATCGCTTTATCGTCTGCAATAGTCTATTAGCAGATCAGATGATAATTATGAAAACTAATAGGACAGACAAACTGGTATTCACTAATCACTCCTGCATTTCTACAATTTGTTTGTATTGTGTTCTTAAAGGCAATCATTTTATTATTATTAATAAAAAGCAAAGAATAAAAGCAAAGAATATAATATAATATGAATTCTTTGTCAAACTTTATGCTGTTTTCAATCAATAAAAGTTTGAGGTCTGAGACCTGGCTCTGACTGGGATTGAATTGTGAATAATCGTCATTAAAGTTATAATTATTGGTCATTATATCGACGAAAAGTTTTGATTCGTTTTTAGTTTTTGTTTCTGTTTTGGCTGTTATGCTGAGCGATCAAAATAATACAGTATTTGCTGTTAAAAAATCGGTAAAACAAAACAAAATAAAAGCTATTCCTAAACGTTGAATCAAAAGCAAAGGCTCTTAAATATAAGTTAGTATTTAGACTACGAGTCCAGACTTATTCTGTGTAAGCGATCGATCAGTTTATGTCAAGATTTGCATTAAAAAAGTTATGAATTTTTCTCCTCTCGTCTGAAGTTTGTCTGCATTTCATTCAGATTTTTTTGTTGCCAAAGACTCTTCGCCGAAGACATTATCGCTTATTCTTCTGACGTCAAAATTAGTCCTTTTGTGAGAATATAAACTAATAATTATACTCCAAAAGCATAAAATGATTGAATACCTGAACAGACTGTTGAGAATGACTGCCCATTAAACCAGACATAAGAATACTATACATTGTATCGAATATTGTGATCGTAGACGAAGTCATTGTATCCAATCTTTTATTTTTTGCTTTTGATTCAAAAACAGAAAATATTTTCAGATGTTTTTTACCTCTCGTTTCTCAACATATAGTATATAATTTTGATTGATTTTAGACCACATTTGCAGCACATTTGAAGCACATTCCTCTTGTTTTTCTTATGGGGATAGGAGTCACTGATAATGATCTTCAACTTATAATCTAAGCTGAATTTGATGCATTAAAATAAAGCATTGATTGAGCATGCTAAATGTTTCAAATTTCTCATCGCCAGCATTATTCCAATCAATTAGGTTTTTTTCAAGGTAGGTTCTATTAAAAATGACATTGAATAACTTATATCCTTGGAGAGGAAATGATTCATTTTTAATCGCTCTGGTTTTTTTGGGCACTCCGTCTGAGAAAAATGATGTTTTCGTTTCTTAGAAAACGAGGTAAACTTAATGATATTCATTTATAACTTGCATTTTATTTTGAGTTTTTTGTGTGTCTGCAGATGTAGTCTATGAATGGGTTTTTAACTCTTTTTTTTCTACCAAAAGATGTTTTTTGAGTTGTTTTGTCTGAAGCTCTCCACAAATACAGCGGATATACATAACTCTGTGTCTAAGACTTCAAGGAATTGATGGAGGAGTGGGTCATGAAAGAACTCAATAAAAGGTGGCTCACACTCCTCACGCGCTCACGCGCACCCTTTCCTATGAAAAAATTTAAGAAAAAAGTTGTGATTTTTTTTGATAATTTTTTTATTCTGGGTAAAAAACGATGTGACATATGGACAGACGTTAAATTGAATAGAAAAGTGTCAGGATATGTTTTTTCTAGAACTTAAAAAATTAGGATTAAAAAATTGTTTACTGATGGGGTGTCCCATATGTTAGAAGTTTTTTTAAGAAATATTTTACTAAATTAAGTAATGAAAAAATCCAAACCAAATGTCTTTTGTCATAAAATTGCTGACAATCTGTTGAATCATTTTTTTAGTTTTCAATGAAAACCATTTGACAAACAAATTGACAAAAACTTATTCAAACATTTATTAAAATTCATTAAAGTTTTTGATAAGAAATGTCTTTTGTTTTGTTTAATGCATTTCGTAATGAATTGAATGTTTTGTTTATCAATTGATTGGACTTTAAATCAAATGTTTTTATTTATTGAAATCAGTCTTTGATTTGAATTTTCAATGATTTTAATATAATTTGAATAAAATTTGAATAAAAATGATTTGAATTTTGGATCAATTGTTGTGATTATTGTCTCGCGTTTTGTCAATAATTAAAATCAGATTTAATTCAAAATTTCACTAAAAATCGTTAAATAGATTTCAAAC
>JAQIXD010001548.1:0-14366 GCA_034699985.1 Minunthozetes semirufus
AATTCTTCAGCAAAACATGATCTTCTATTTGAGGTCAACCCCTATATCTGTCCCTTGAATTTGTAGTACTTCTCGTAGTTATCGAAAATCATTTTGAATATCTTTCTCGAAGACTCATTCAGTCGACAATAAATCATTTCGATTGCATTACTTCCGGACAATACTTTCAATAGTCTATTGATTCCCGAAATTATATTCTTCTTCACAATCAGATGAACGGAAACGGATTCCGTTTGTATGACATAAGAGGTGATCAAATGCGGCGCATATATAGAGTAATCGGTTCCCAAAGAAGCCATTAATGTTAGCAATCGGTCCATATTTTTGGAACAGATCTCCAGATCGTGTCTCACTATTGGCTCATAATTTATGAATTTCTGTTCTTCAGAGACAGTCATCAGTGTTTGCATCAGTTTCTGAACGATTAAATTGAATGAAGACATGGAAGAGATGACAATATATTTGTGTTTCAGAAGGCATTCATTCAGAACAGAATATATGGCTTCGAATAAAGAGGTGAAGACTTTCGGTTCATTCAGATACAGGTCAGGTCTGGCGTCTATACAACTGTGATATGTGAGGAATATCTGCGGACTTGTTATCACATTTTTTGTTATATGAAGAACTGAACGCATAATCAGAAGAACCGGAACTTTAATATTGAGCTGAAATTCAGGCAAAAGTTTGTTATCGTTTTGATTGCATTTCCGGTTCTGTTTCGTACATAAACTCAACAAATCGTTAATTGATTTCTGAAACAAACGATTCTTCTCTTCATTCAAATGGAAATCACTGCCGAAGACAGCGATCCATAGCTTTAACACAAAAGAAGTTTTTGAATAATCATTAACTTTTAGTTCTTTAATCAGGGTTTTTAGGAATTCCTCAAATTCTTCAGCAGAAGAGCACTGGACTAAAGCGATGACTAATGGTTTGATTACTTCTGCGAATAGGTTTTGATCGGAAATGGTTTCCAAAAATTGATTCTTATTTTCCTCTTCTTTTAAACAAATATTTTCAAACAATTGTTCCGATTCTTGGCTTTTGTTTAAAATATCAATTAATTTAATGTCTTTCGTGTCTTCTTCCATATCTTCCGATTCTTCAGAAACAGGACATAAGACTTGCCATAAACTGAGGATAAAAAATTCGGGTAAAATGTTGGCCAACTTTTTCCGTTGCGAACAAAGAAACGCCAAAAACTTAACACAACTTTCATTCGTCGACTTTTCCATCAATTGTTGGACCGATATATGGATCAGTTTCGACAATAGTTTCCTCCATCTGGTCTTCAAATGAATGGTCTCTTCATCTGATGATGACTTCGAGACCTGAAACTCGAAAACAGCGGCAAAACTATCGATAATTATAATCGAATTCAAAGACTCGACATTTGTTTCGGACATTAATTGAGTTTTGATTTGATTATGGATTGTATTCGACAACTGATGGCTGAGAGGACCACAAAACTCTCTAATCTTCTCTAAATTCTTCGGCACAGAAATCATATTCAAGACATGAAGACTGCGCTTCAGAATAATAGTCTCAATCATAACCAAAAACTCAAACCTAATCTGATCCTCACTTTCGATGACTTTATTCTTTAAATCTTCGATTTGTTCAGTATTTCTGAATATGTTTTCCACGAATTTGGTCATCAAAGTCCTTAACTTTTCGTGGTTTTCATAGTTCTTCAGAACCTTCAAGACATTAATAAAATAAACGGAAGGATTGACGAAACTGAAGAACCAAACACTTCTGACGCCATTGAAAATACGCAAAATTGAGTTCAATATAAAGTCCACCAAAAAGTGTTTCTTTTGGTCACTTAAGTCGATGGAAAACAAGAGTAGAGACAGAGATAAAAGACATCGCATTTGATTAGCCGGCAATAAGTACTCTAATGGCACACAATTAACAAACATTTCCATTAAATTGACTCCAATTTTGACTTTTTTGTTGGTTTTGTCTCCAATCGATTCAATCAATTGTTCTGTTTGTGTGGACAGGTCTGCGATTTTAGACCACATTTCGTTTAATTTCTTCATATTTGGAGAAAGAGTGGCGTATTTGAACCAAAATGAGTTATTAGCGGACAATGAGTCGAAGATTTGGTCAATTTTGTCAAAGTCTTCGTTTAATTTGCGTTTTTTGGTCACGAATTTCGATGCGATTTGTTTCCAAAAGGAGCCGACAAATGCTGTTTGAAATTCAATGCTCTCCCAAACGAATCCGTTGTGAAGAAGTCGTTTGACATCAAAGCCTTGTTCTTCAGAATTATCTTCGTTTACTTGAGATGTAAGCGAATCCGTCAGAATCAACAAATGGTGTGGATTTAAATGTCTTATAATTGCGTTTATTTGTTGTAAAGTAAACGCATTTAAATGATTTTCCGCAAAAGTCTGGACAATTTCTAACACTAACTGATCCATTAAATCATTAACGTTTGCCTTTTGTTTATCATTCAATTCTAGATTATATTCAATGACTTTCAAAAACTGAAACTTTTGGATCAAACACTTCAGCAAAGATCTAATGACTTCTGGTTTAAAATTATCTATATTTTGGTCGAATATAAGTTTCCAAACACTCTTTTTAGTGAAGTCATAGATAAGTGACAAATCGTACCATTCATTCGATTCGTGCCATTCATTCGAAGATAATTTTTCAGACCAAGAATCGATTGTAAAGTAATTTCGAGTGTAAGTCATCTGAAGAATAATAATTGATTGGAAGGAAAAGTAGAGTTCGAGTAATAAGTGAAACAATTCGCTGTCATCTGATCTTAATTTAGAAGAACTGGTTTTGAGGACTTGTTTGGTGTCATTCAGAAGTGCCTCCATTTGAGGCCTCAAATGATTGGGCAGACAATCGTCCAGACATCGGATGTGCTGAAGAAATATCGGAAGTAATTTAATGAAGAACTTATTCTTGACATCAAATTTGTCTAAAAATATTTTCCATAATTCAAATGATTGCCCAAATGGTAGCTCAAGAATAGATCTGCCATACAATGGATATAATTGTCTTTCATTATCCAATAGTCTTAAGTTTAAATCAACTGAAATATCGCTCAGAATTTGGTGTAATTTAATGGCTTTTCTCGCTTTGAAGTAGACTTCGAATAGAGTGACGAAAAACTGAGTTTTTGTGGCAAACAATTCCTCCGAGTCTTCATCTCTTGGATTAGACTTCAGTATTATTTGCTTCAACTGATCCTCGTTTCCAATTAATTGGTAATCGATTTGCAGAATAAGATCAAAACACTTACAAATCAGTTCTTCATTTTTGTCTTCTGTTTCCAATAACTTTTGAATAAATTGTTGAAAATCAAAGATCTGGTTAAGACTTAAATGTTTGAAATTGTCTTTTAATAACTCAAAGATCTTATTAAAGACCACGAGTTTTGTCTTCAGCTTCGGCTCGCTTTCCAATAAACCGATGATTTGATTGCCATTTGATTTGATTCCCAAATGAAGAACAGATGATAGAAAAGTAAACACTTTGAAGACCGCTTCCTCTCTGTTCTTATAGCAATCGATGGCGATTGAGAAATAGGTGGTCAGGTATTTGGTCAGCTTTTTATCTCTGAAGACATTAATTAAGTCGAAAACTTGTTTATGAGTTTCGGGAAACTCTTCGGCTGATTTGGAACCGCAACAAATGAGTGAAATTGCGTCCCAATTGATGTCCTCTGATCTGAGGAACAGATCGCGACTGACTTCAGACTCCATTTTAGGATAATTTCATTTAAACTAATCTTTAATTCAATTAAAACTTAAATCAAAATAAAATGTTTTTAAAAACCAAAAACACGTGTTTATAGAGAACTTATCAAAACATTATATTTGATAAGAGTTTTGATACCTTTTCACTCATAAAAAGCTAGAGTTCGTTATGAAATAGTATAATATCTAAAATGTTTTATTGTGTTTATATTGTATTTACATCTATGAGAGCCTCAACTTGAGACACACTCGAGACTTTAGGCAAGAATTCAGGGCCGTCGAGAGGGGCCCCCTTTTAGCGCCGGTATTATATTCCAGGTGGACCTCATTTAGAGGACATCAGTTGTTTAATAACGGAAAACAAAAGGCTCTTCAGTTTTTCTAAGCACTTAAAACTTGAAAATTATGTACAATTATGTGGCTCAGGGTCTTTTAGAATAGAGGGAAAGTGTGAACTTTTGTGCCTTGTTCACATTTCCTATATTTTGTTTTAGAAACGGTTTTGTTTTACAAACTGATCCATCAATGTTGGAGTCCAAGAGTTGTCTCTCCTTATGTTTGTTTAGATATTTGTCAGAAAAACAAGTATTCCTCTCAAAAAGTATTCTCTGTTTTGTATAGGAAATTGTTTTCTAAACTATTGGTACGGAATATAACTATAAAAACAAATTTCAATTTATTTTTCACAAAACAAACAAAGATTTCAATAATTTTTTCAATTATTTTATGTGTTTTTCGAACGTTTTTACTTCAAAAGTGAATTCCTGAGCACTGAATGCCCGCTGAGATGAGTGACACTTCGGGCAAACACAACAAGTGTTTGCTGTAGAGTAGAAGTGCTGTCATTTATTCTGTGCCACATTTCAGGCCAGTGCTATCTCTGTGGATGTGCACAAGCCTTTCACCTTAAAGCTAAAGTCAATCCAATTACAGATACCTGTGATGCCAGACCCAAGTCTTATGCGTGCACTGCCTGTGCCTCCAATTTGGCTAAATTTGGTCAAATATCAATTACTCAAAATATGTTCCATCATATTTAGCCAGAGTATTGCTGGGTATTTGCTGGGTATCACTTTCTCATTTGAATATTGCAATAATAATATGGAATTCTAGGTTCGGTTCAATCATTGGCTCAAATATTGCCGTCTTTTCTCTCAAATAGTAATTAAAAGTCAAGTCTTTCGACGAAAATCTTTTAAATTGAATTTTCAGCGAAAGATAAATGTGTTTCTGAAAGAACCACTTCTGGAGGTTCGCAACAATTCTGAGCTCTTATTCTGAGTTGTATTACTCTAAGAGGTATTGTTGGTTGAGTTCATCAATAGATTGACTTTCGTTCACATAATTCATTGGTTGCTAACAATGGATGGAAAGGCGTCTTAATATAGTCCTTATAGTTCTCACACATTATGTTTGGCCACTCAGTCATTGAGAGGTTAGAATCGGTTGAGTCTATGAATTGGAAGGTTTGGGAGGAATCGAAATAATTGTCAAATAAAGTCTCGAATACAACAGAAAAAGTGGCGAATCCTCTGAACACGAGTCAAGTTTTATGGGACACACATTTCACGTATTTTCTTCGTCTTTATTGTCAACTGTGACCCCCTCTCAGGCCCACCGCAGTGTCGAGTAGTCCGCTATTTATCTGATCTCTTCTTTAAAACACTATTTGGAGCATAACCTCAACGGTATCGATAAAATCAGATTCTATATTAGGGTCAGACATATGGCTATTGAGTATACAATCAATTCGTTTGCAACAAAACAACAAAAATCTCAGATATTGTTCGCCAGTGGTGTTCACCACCAGTGGCTGTGCTTCAGACGTGTCAAAGATGTTCACAATTGACAGACTCTGAGTGTATGTGTAAACCAATTGTGAATAACTTTTTCTTTTTTCTCTCAAAAAGAGGCAAATATTAGGTTAAGATCTTTGAAGTCAAAAGTCATACAAATTTCGAGTGTATTTCTAAACCCAAAACTGATTCTCGAAAATCGTTTATTCGTTTTCTTCGTACGTATTGTTAGGCAAAACATTTGTCAGTTTAAGTGTACTTCCGATTGAGTTCTTTACCAGGAATTTCACTGGAAGTGAGTCACAAAAGTAACTAAGAAAACAGTTAAGAGTTTTGCCAGCAATTGTGCAATTGTGCAAGTACATTTTCCGTTCACTTTTTCTCTGTGAAGGGCCTACAGAGTAGGCATTCCTTTCCACTCGTGGCTGTAATTCTTATATTTTTCTTCTTTACGTCAAAACAAAAAGTGATAGCAATTAGTCATAAATTGTAGAGAAGTTTCAATAGAAAGCTGTGAATCAGTTTCTGATCGGATGTGCGCTTAAGACGCCATTTAAGGTACTAATGGTTTTCTTGTAGTGAACAGTCAGAGAGCACAGGTCACAGTCCCTACTATGGGTGAGCTGTGAATTAAGCAACAAAAGGCAATTCTCTTATAGTCTTTTCTAATGTAATTATAAACGTTAAGCGAACCACAAAAGAGCCGCAAAACGGGAAAATTAGCAGTTGTTGGACAGTCGGCCAAAACAAAAAAATAAATGTATTTTTTCTTCGCATTTAAGTTTCCCAATGTATCTGTTCTTTGCATCTGTTCCTCTGGGAGTACTTCTTCTACTTCTTGTTTACTTCTCCTACAATCCTTCGGGCCATACGTTATCGTTGAGACCAATCAAAAGAATAGCATATTGTGAGCCATTCTGAGCCATACGTCTACTTATTAACCAAATTAGGAATCATTAGTCAACTCCTCTTAAAAACATATTCTCTTTAAAAATGTTTAGATCCTATCAAACAATTTCTTCCTACGAATAATTGATTACAATATTTGTTGCGCTTATGTGTGCGCTCCTGCCCTGTGCTCTCTGGCTTGGGATCTGTTCTTCAATTAATTGATGAGTTTAATTGATAAGAAAAATCTATGAATTTTGTTATTCTTTGCCATCAATTCAATCAAAGCGAAAGATCTGAAGATTTTAATTCAATTTAGGATTTATGCGTTCAAATGATTAGCGATTAGTTTGAAGTGAAGTTAATTGAAATTTTTAATTAATATTTATTTGAATTTTGATTATATTCTGATAAAAGAAAGAACAAAATTAAATCACTTGAGTATACCTGTCTAGACTTCTAAGAACTCTTTCACAAGGGGTATAACCAAGGATTGTTGGGATATGCCATTAGAAATATATTGGGCTCTAATGCTCAGGAATTTAATCTATCATTCAATCATTTTCACCTTGGATTGTCAATTAGGAATTATAGATGGGTGCTATACCAAACTTTTAACAGTTTTCTGTGCTAAATGTTGAGCACCACCCATATGGCTGACCCCACTATTGCACAAATTTATGGCAAATTAATTGCTTTAATGATTTTTCTTCAAACATCGGTTTACTGTAATTTTTAATGTCTTTTTTCATCTCATTTTAATCAAGAATTAAATCGTTTTGACTTTTAATCAAATGAATTACCTTTTAATACCTTTTAATACAAGTCATACATATTTTATTTGAATAATTATAAAAGCATTTCAATGCAATATTCGGGTAAAATTAGTGCCACTCTTCAAATGCCAGTTGAGGTCATCCGATAATTAACATGATTTGCGGCAAAAGACTTTTGACTTTAACTAATCATAATTAATATTACTCTCGACTCAAGAGTATTGGGATTTATCTGAAATATTTGTTTCATTCCTTCTGTGGATGTGTTGTCGAGAAAAACAACTCAAAAAATGTTCAAATCTTATCTATAATTAGAGATTATAACCTCATTAATAGACATACAATATATTTACAGCAAAAAAATAGTCTATAATTTTCGTACATTTTGTTTGATTTACAAATATATTTGATATTCCAGACTATGTTTTGACTATTTTGTCAGATGTGAGGCAATTACAAGCAATTTGAGAGTCTATAACAAACTTACCTTTTTCTAAGTGATCTGAATTGGATACCACTTCTTCCGATGAATAGTCATGAATACTAATTGACGAGGAAAAGATAGTTTTGCTCATTTTTTATTGCATTTATACAACAAATTGTGATTATATTATGAATACATTAAAATTGGAAATCAGCCGATCTTACAGTTAGAGTGAAATGAATAAAGAAAAACATGGGTAAACTAGCATAAACTAGCATGGTACAGCTGCATATGTGTATTCCAGTTCAGTTAATGGCCTCTAAACTTCTTATTACTTTTTACTAAATTGTGTGTAATTTGCAATAATTTTTTACTATCCGATTGACTGATTTATAGTCAGTCTCAGTGCTCAAGAAATCTTGTTTTTCGGGAAAACTCCGCGAGTAATAGGAATTCCCACTTTGTTTTGCTGTTCCGATTCATATGATTTTCTTTTCTTGGCTTAGATTTTATCGCACTTTCTATTCATATGAATAAATACTCACAAAAACATGAAATGAATTGAAAATCTTTCGCCAAAATTAACATTTGAATGGAAATGGAATCAATTTTTATTTGTTCTTACATTTTATGTATTTATCATTGAATTCGTGATTTATTGGCCAAAAGCAAACCGTTTCTCAAATATTTCAGAGATGTGCAGATAATTTGTTTAGTAATCTATTTGTTGCATGCTCAATTGCTCAAATGCCCAATTTCTATGGATATTTTTGCTCATAGATCAACCATAACTAAGGGCTGAATTGTTGAGAGTTTAGGGGGTGGCTATCTTTAATTTGAGTGGACACACCTCTTGCACATTCCTAAAACTCGATAATCAATTAACAGACGAAAAAAGCAGAAAATGTTTGGACAAATAGAAGAGACTTTTGTGACAAATAAAAAACAGATAATTTATTGGCCATTCATAGGCACTACTACTCCATTGATTATGTGTTAACCCGTTTCCTCTTAAACAGCGATTGTTAGCCGAAAGCAAACATTCGTTTAGTAATGAAATCAGTCATAAAAACTCTTTTATTATTCCTTAGTCTTCGACCAGTAATTAGTCTACAAAAGAGTCGTTTAAATCAAAAATAATTAAATGTATTCCCAAATGAATTTGTGTTTTTGAATCAAACGCTTAATTTTTATTGCTTTTGATGTTTAGAAACATTTGAGTAATAAAAAGTAATACTAAAAATGTTTGAAGAGCTTTGAAGTGAAAACATTTTATATACGGATTTGCTTTTGGGACCCAAAGCGCGAAGACTTTTGATTTTAAAGATATTTTAAAAGATTGTAAATAAGAAAATAATTACTATTCCTCTCGAAATGTGGGGTATTTTTAAGCTGTATTTCGTGAATAAATATAATATACTTTATATCAGCAAAAGTTGTGAAACAAAAAACAGAGCACAGAATCGATGATTAGTTTTCTGCTGAGAAACGGAAAACACGATTCCATTTGAATTATGATATAATGTATTCTCACCTTTGGTTCAGTGGTTTTTTGTTTTAAATGTTATGCTAATAATGATGGCTAGTGTTGAGGTCGTGGCTATTGACTGTCATGACCTGCTTATAGTTGGAGCAGAAAATTACAGCTCAACCTATTAATACATATCGATAGGCATGTGATAGGATAGGTCTGGCCATATGCAAAGGTAAATGCTATGCCTAAACATGGCAAACATGGTAAAAATCTACTATAAAATATCGTGCTGTGTCCTTGTCATTCATTGAGGCAAATATTAATGAAGACATAGAGTGAAAGCACCGGTGATTTGCGCTCATCATCTCATTTATATGACTAACAGTTGTTTATGAGTGGAAGAGATATGAAATTATATATCATTCGGTCTTATAATCAAATTGTCTGAACAGTTGAGACACACGAGAAGTCATGTAATTTTCAATTCTGGAAATGTTTTTCCTATTTTTTTCTGCTCGGATGTCATCCCTGTGCTGACTCACACATAGAAAGGAATTTCATATTTAAATAAATAATTTTCTCTAAATTTTTATGACAACTATAGAGGAGAGACTTCTTTTTGAAGTCAGTCATCAAATTATTTTTATTCTTTTAGACCTCTGTTTGGACTCAAGTGAGAGATGTTTTTGCCTCCAATTTATGTTTGGAATTCCTGTTTGATAATAAACTTTGACATTATTTGCATAAATAAATCAAAATATAGTTTTGATTGAATGCAAACATAAAAATAAAATAATATTTATATCAAAAACTATTAGAAAAACAGATTTGATGTTCACTTCAGTAAACGATTAGTTGAAGTGAAAGAAAAGAAATTTGTTTTGTTTTGTGGGATCTCTTTGTGATCCCTAAATGAAAGCCATTTGGCCTGAAGTCATAAATTGCATAAAACTCTTATGAAACGATTCAAGACTTACTCTTCAGTAGTATTTCTTTCGAGTCTCGGCACAGGACTGGTCTATAATAATCTTAAACGCCTTTCACATATCAGTCCAAACGCAGAGTGTTGTTATTCCTGAACCAAAAAGCCTACAAAATATTCAATATTAGCGCCACTTTTAGAAACTTATCTTTTTCGGGGCCTTTAATTACAGGTTATGGCAGTTATCGGTTGTAAGCGTTCAGAACGGGTCGCGACCAGACTTCGCGACTGACGGATGAGTAGGAGAACAGAGTGTGAGACCGCTATTCAGCGCACTTTCAGGCGAATCAAAAACGTTTAAAATCTCTCCGAAAAACAGACAAAATATTTATGAGTTTATGTATTAGTGTTTCATATCGTGAGAGTCGACACAAAACTAAATGAAACTCATGTTTGCAATCCTATAGACGTTTTTCGGTCTGTTCTCTACTGTTCCGAATAATATGCCCTTTATTTTGATAGTTATAGACTTCTTATAGTAATTGTGTGGCTATCGGTGCGCCCCAATTGAGGTCTAGTTCTGGTGATAGCCATTTCATACTCGAAGTTATATTTTATAGCAATTGGTGGTAAGGAATGCACTCATAAATCGCGGCCACAATTGATAGTTGAAAATCGGTGCCAAACCAACAGAACAGAGGGAATACATAAGAAGGAGCAAAACGAGCGAACATTAAATCATAAATCATAAAAATTTTATTGATTTCAATGCTCTTGTTATACATAACTACAAGAAGTGAAAACAAAGCATAAAAATAACGAGAAATGGGAATAACAAGTCGTTTGGCAGTCGAAGAATACTATTTATGACAACAACTTTTAAAATAGTTATTTCTTTAGCTCTCTTTTGCTGTCATTTTTCTTTCCTATAATTTTCAGACTATTTTTGCCGAAAAAAAGTGAGTAACGACTGAAAATGTTGTTTAGATTTTCCGGTGAAAATCCGTTAAGAAATTCATTTGACTCTAAACTCAAAAGTGTGAGTAAAAGACAATTTGTTATATGAGGTGTCGATTCGCTAAAGAGAGAGATGGGAGAGTCGGGAGAGAGAGAGAGAGAGAGAGAGAAATAGGTTAACAACACACAGGCTGTGGGAGAAAAGTGAGAATTTTTTGCTCATGTCTTCGTTGGCGTTATTTTTCACTTCGTTAACAATAGACTGTTATTTAGTGTTCAATGCCTTCAGTCATAAGAAAAAGTCTGAAAAATTTATTATTTAAGAGGAATTGTTTTGAGCGCACAGAACAGCACATAATCATTAGACGTAAGACAATTACCAGTTGTTTCGTATGGGAATTATATCCATAACCAAAGATGAAAGAAAATTCTGGTTTAATTAATACCTATTGTTTTGAGTCAGTCATAATGCACCACAATATGAGTGTAGTTTTTATTAAAACATAATTACAATAATTATTATTATGTAATATCATATTTGGCAATACTCTGGGACCGGACCCTAATTCTTGTGCCAAAAGCAAAATATTTAATTTAATTCTTTGACTCTCTTACAGTGCCTTACAGTGGAGTTGCAATCGATTTGATTTATAGTTTATCCCTGAGTTTTATGTCTAGTTTACGATCATTAATAAATTTCTGTGACTTTTATTGGCGATCATTATCTTAAAGATGAAAAGAAATTACAATATTTTCAAATAATACTAAAAAACAATTTGATTTCAATTTTCTCTCTTCTAATAGAATATTATGTCAAATGATATACCGATTCATGAAATTCTTGATAACTATTATTATACGTAAACCAAATATAATTTACGAGTCAAGACATACCACAAGAGCCCCAGCCATCAGTCCTGGGCTATCGCTATCAAAGAATGTTAGGAACTCCGCTATTATCTCTTTATATCTCATTGTCTGGTATTGCACTTTAAATGCGATTAAATTCTGATAAACGCCTTTGAAATTACACTTTTTGTATGTTTTGTTATGCGATATGTTTTGGCAATCATTGCATACAAGAGATTATAGTCCGGTTTCTAATCTAATTAATAAACAACATGTGATTTACCTGAGCTTTTACCTGAGTTTCAGCCTGAGAGTCGCCTTAATTTTTTTCCGCAACAATTTTTTATATGAATTCCTTAGTCTTAGGTTTATGTTAATTCACTCCTTAATGGACTTTAATTACAAATTACTCGAAGAGAATAACAGAAAGAATTAAACGAATGAGAAAAACAAGAAAATAAGTTTCCCTTTGATTAATGGATATTAAATTGTTTTGATTAACAAATGATTTATTTTAATCATAAAAATTGTGTTTTTGTTTGCGTTTGAGAGAAACGAAGAAAAATATATTACGAAAACCCAAAAATGAATTATGAGGTTCGGGTGTAGGAAACGCTGGCATGTCTTGTGATTTTCAACAAGTCTTTATCCGGAGTAGAAGAAAGGTCTTTCACTTGGAAACTGAAATTAGTTAATGAACTTTGGTTTGCTTTAATCGATTAAAACACTATTTATTATTATAAATAAATATTAGATAATTCAAGTGAACATTAATGTTAATGTGTCTATAATAACAAGGATGTTTAATATTGTTTAATAACAAAAACACTGATACCAGTGGTATTTCGTGTGGCCATATCAGCGGCACAGACAGTGCACACGTTGTTGTACCGGATCTGTTGCCTCTTCTTGGAGAACATCTCCTCTTATTTCGTAATTATTGTTAAGAAAAGTCGTAAACGTTTTTTTGTCTGATTAGAGAAGAAATTCCTTTGCATTCCTTTTGGTTATGATTTCCAGTGAAATCAAAGTTACTGTTCTTGAGAAAAGTTATCTTTGAATTTTTGAATGTCAAGTATTATTTTGTTGAACATAACTCTTTTGCTATCAATTCTTTTTCTTCAGATTAAATTATGTGTTGTTTTTCTTGAACTTTGATATAAAAGCCCAGGAATCCGATGATCGCAATTAGAGATAACCGAATAATTTTCTTATATTTTTATTATGTTATGATATGTCAGTCGGTTTCAGACCCTTTTAACTCAAATGGTTGTCCACTTATGTGCAATACTCTCATCTATGATAAACATTGATTGGTATTAACATTAATAAATGGATTAAAATATTTTTGTCTGAAAATAGCTCTTAGATTACACTTTTATCGCAATGGATTAACTGATTACATTGTGTTTGCGATTGGAATCAATCAAATATTTTGATTCAAAATGACATTAAATATCTATATATGACGTAAAAGGGGTATAAAAATTCCTGATTTTGATATTTACTGTCATTTGGTTTTATTGTCGACAGAATTTCCAGAAATAAAGGTTAATAAACACAAGAATTTTAAGACAGGTATTAATGAAGTCATTTTATTTTCAAACTAAAAATAGATATTATTTCAATTAGTCGTCAGAAAATCGGAAATTTTATTCCGGATTTGTTTTTATTTTGCTTTTACTCCACAATTCTCAGCAAAAATAATAACGAAATAAAAATCAAATGTTTTATTCACTCAAATAAATAACTTTTGATTAACTTTTCTTAAAATTCTTTAACGATTTTATTGTCAATAAATTATTTGTATTGTCGTCCAGTCCTTAGGCATTAAGTCTTGCGTTGAGTGTATTGAATGGCTGCACACAGACGCACGACATGACCGATGCTGACCACCCACACAACCGCCCCACACCCGCGCCTGTTGACAATGGCATCACAATTATTCAGTTGATTTTTTACGCCATTTCTCGGTATCGCCTCTTATAAAGTCTTATCAATTGAGTCAAGTCTTGGAATTTTTCACTCAAATCATTTGGTTTTCAAAATCAGTGGAGAGAAAGAAATGTGTCCTTCTTGTGGTGATGGCCGCTCACCAGCACATATACCCGACTTATCGCTTAAAAATATCTTCGCCGATAAGATAGCGTTGAGTGAAATATAGGCAAACAAAACACTAAATACTGAATAAAAACGTTTTTTAGCCAATTGTCAGCCCTCCCCACAAACCCCACATTGATTTGGTTAAGTGCCTAAAAAGTTAATCCCGAATCGATATCTATTGTCAGCACTTGGTCTCTGCAGTCCGTTAACAGCTCCACCCTCTCAGCCACTCATTTAGTGCCACAGATATACACTAAGATATCTTTTGCCGAAGACTTATCGAAATTCTTAATCTAAAGAGTGGCGAAAGTTTTGTTATCCATATATTCTGTGCTCATAGCCTAACATTGTGGTGTCGTCCCTATCTATTTGTTGCATTACACGCACCGCTCCCTATCATCAGATGGAACGGTGGAGAGAGAGAGAGAGAGAGAGAGAGAGAGAGAGAG
>JAQIXD010001549.1:0-14364 GCA_034699985.1 Minunthozetes semirufus
AGTCGCCCTACTTATTGGCGGACAATATTAGTGGCCAACTGTCCCAAAGACTTAGGGGCTGTGGAATGGCCAACAGAATGAGTTATCGACCGAAACATTTCAGACAACGTATGTTTGGCAACAAATGCATACAAATTAAAGTTTTGTTTTTAATTTTAAATAAATATTTATTCAAATATAGGAACGAAACGATCGATAAACACGTGGTGTCTGAAGAAATCGATTAAACAACAATTACAACCCCTTAATCATTGGGGCGAGAGTTCAAAGAGTAACAACACTGAAGTTGTCCCCATTGGACTTCATCCGTGTCATAATCGATCTTATTTTGAATGCATTGCTTTCTGTGATGAAAAGTTCTGCCAAAACCAGAGTAAGATTAGGCCTAATGATCACTTGGCCTTATATAGCGCTTTGGATGGCTTAGCCATCTATTCATTTAACGAAAACGGAGTCCCAATTCGAGAGCACTTCCCAAATGTTTTAATACCCGAAAACACATTCCTTGCGATTGATATCGAGTATGTGAGCGATATAAAAGGTGTTAACTATGCGGGAAGGGTTTCAATTACATCAGAATTTGTAAATGAGGCCTTATCGCAATACTCGAGGAATAATACCACACAATTGGTGTTTAGTTGTTTGGTTAGACTCCCGGATGTGATTTGGAATCCGGACAATAGAGCGTTCACTCACCTAAACCCAAGAGAGAATATAAACAAAAATTTGAATCTCAGGGCCTGTGATAAGAATTTTGTGATCGATTTTCTCAAACCATATCTTAATTATCAATTGGTTTGGAAAAACTTCAGATCAGACTTCATGTCTTTGCTTAACATTGGTCTGACATTAGACAAAGGAATCACTGAATACGATTTTTATGATATCCAATATTTTTACCAACGGTCAGACGGAACGCCTATCTCATTAAAATGGCTGAACCGATATATTTTGCAAAATATGTCTCAACAAAATGATAGGGAAATCCATAGCTCTATTACTGACAGCAGAAACCATTTAAAACTTTTCTTAATTGCGACAAAAGTTCTGAAAATTGATTCAGAAGGCAAATGTGATAATAAATATTATCAGTCAATTAATAGTTTGGATCAATGCTCTGTTGTCGAAGAACTTACCGAATATTCCCGCCTATTAGGAGAGAGTAATTATAAACGATCACAACATTATGACCCGAATATCAAAGCATTTAAAGGCTATGAAAGTTATAGAAATGAGAAGAAAATTAATCCAAAAATGACCCAAAGTTTCGAAAGTTATTATAGATTATGGAAGAAAAATGAAATAAATCCAAATAAAGAAAATGTTTCCGAACAGAGTGATCCAAATGTTAAGGAAAATAATGTTTTAGCGTTAAAAAACAGTAGAAAACGTTTGGCCGACTTTGACTCAAATTCAGAACAAACAATCGCTGAGATAAGAGCAAAGATTGCACACCTCGAGGTGCGAGAGATGGAAAGTGTGGATTCAATGGATTGGACTTAATATGTGTCTGAAATGGCATTAATATATGTTTCAATCGCAATGATTAAGTGATTTTTTCAGATACATTTGTGATATTTTTCATGAATTAAAATTATGTTAAATTCTTTTTATTATAGATTATAGAAACAAAATCTTATTTAGATTTGTATTAGAGATTAGTATTTATTCAAATTATTTATTTAATAGTTTAGTTCAATAGTTTAGTTTAATAGTTTAGTTTTAGAGAATATTTGATTGATTAATAATTTCCAACATTTCTCTCTTTATCTCTCTCTGATTCTTTGAGAGTTAGCATTGAATTTCATTCTGTATAACAAACAAACTATTTCTCTATTTCACCGAATGAATAGTAAACTTTTGATTAATGAACAGTTTATTGGAGTTTCAAAGAGTTTATCAAAATTAATAATTTTGTATTCAATATCATTATGTATTTCATTATTTCTTACCTTAAAAACTCAAAACCAAATAAAATGAATATTTTATAATTAAAAGCATTGGATTATTTCATTTGATTTTATGGTTACATATGAATGGATTCAAAAATATTATTTCAGTCTAAAGTTAAATGTAAGAAATTATCAAATATTTTCCAGGGATTAGATTTGAGTGATCTCAAGACTCTACCTTCGGGGACTGGTTTCCAGAGCTCAAAGAATTTGATCTCTATTTCTCATATTGAAAAAACTGATAAAGTTTTTGATAAAATTAAAACGCATTTCAATACTTGCAGTGGTATTGAGTGTTGTGTTACTATAGAAGAGTTCAAAAGAGCACAAAATTTGTTCAAAGATTTAGAACAATTATTATTGAAAGAGATTTCTGCCATTAATAATAATAATAATAATAATTCAAAACAACCCATTCATCCAATTAATTATTAGTAAGTAAGTAATATCTCTATTAATTTTGTGAATAAAAATTTAAATAAATTAATATTGTATTCAAAGTTGGATTTTGTGTCAAAACATTAGGAATTCAATGGCAAATTCAAATATAGATTTTGAGGAAGAACTGCTTCGAAATGATTTAGAAATGAGTGTTTTGAGAAATGAAACTAATCATACACTAAATCAATATCAGAAGAAGTTTTTCGAAAATTATTTGAAATCATTGGATGAAAATCTTCTCAAATTTTGGTCTGAAGGAAGACATGATTTGATTATTGAATACTCCGAAAATAGACGTAAAACTGATCCC
This sequence comes from Minunthozetes semirufus, assembly GCA_034699985.1. NCBI lineage: Eukaryota > Metazoa > Arthropoda > Arachnida > Sarcoptiformes > Punctoribatidae > Minunthozetes > Minunthozetes semirufus. Next base: position 2,704 of record JAQIXD010001549.1, read on the forward strand.
AGTTTCAAAGGAATTGAATTTCCAGAATTCAAACCGGAATGGATAGATATGAAGTGGCAAAAACCCGATTATGCAAATTCGAAGAAGACTTTGGTCTTTAAAAAATCAAATTAATTTTCTTTAAACTATTTCTATTCTAATTATATTAAAATATTAATACATTTTGCATAAATTGTATCCAACTTACTATTTCTTAATTAAAATTACATTTAATTTCTGATTTTAAATCATTATTTATATATTTATTCGCAAAAACTAAGCGAATTATTTTTTCAAGTATGAAAAATATGAGTTTTATGAGAAAGAAAGAGAGAGAGAGAGAGAGAGAGAGAGAGAGAGAGAGAGAGAGAGAGAGAGAGTGAGAGAGAGTGAAAGTGGGAGAGAGTGAAAGTGGGAGAGAGTGAAAGAAATTAACGCAAATTCATTACGTAAATAGTAGTTAAATGCATTATATATAAAGTTTAAGTTTAAAATGATTTAATTTATATTAAGTATTATATAATTCATTGTTTAAACCAATGACTCATTCAATTCATTAATGCGTAACTCATTTGTATTGAAATTTCATGGAATTCACTGCAATAAATAATATGTAAAATATACGCTAATTTATGTCTAATATTTGTTTAATTGATTATTTATTGAATATTTGATAAAAAAACTTAGTTTTCGTTTATTGATATTTTCTTTAAGTCTTAAAGACATCGTATGAACTAATTTCTAATTCAATTTTAGTGAAATTCAAAAGCTTTTTGAAGAATAATTGCTTTTCTTTTGAATCAAATTTATTTAAAGGTTTTGAAGTATTTATAAAATCTTGAATTATCTCTAAAACAGAATTTTTTTATAATTAGGATTTAAAGGAACCAAAAATGGATAAAAATCCATTAAATCCCTTAAAATATTTGTATAAATTGACAATAAGTTCAAATCAATTGAAATATCAAAACCTAAGCGAATGGATGTGCGAATCGTTGGATAATAAGTACAAAGAAGAAGAGATTAAAAATCTGTCGGAATTTGAAGTCCAATGGTATGACAAATCGCACCCAAAAGCTCTAATTACTATTGGAAATGTAGACCTCCAGAACAAATTAATTGAGTTGGCGACAAGACCTGACATCATTGCAATGAGTGCATACTTATCTCAATCAACTCCAAAGAATAAGGAGGATTACCGAAGAGATTTGGTTCTTAAGACAAATGTAATTCAATTTATTAATGGTTTGATTGCAAACGGTTTCGATTTGACCAAAAATCAAATAGTTTTGAATATCAATGAACTCGATGTTCATGGCTTTCAATTCAATGGAATTGTCTTTGTCTTGCTTATGACACAATCCGATGAGTATTTCAGAAAAATTGGTTTTTCGCAATTGTTCATCAAATTAGTGAAAGAGTTCCCCAAATATTTCGAAACCACAAAAAACGATTTCATACAAGAAGTTAATTCTCTCAAAGAAAATCAAAACGAAATAGAGATCACTGGCATCAGGGACTCAGGAGTATTCAAATACCGAATTAAAGGTCAGATTAAATGGAAAATTTTCATTAAAGCCGATTTTTTCTCCCTTTGTCTCGAAACTGGTTTGGATGAGATCTTTGTTTTACAATCAGTCAAATACTCACAAAAGTTTTTGAATGGTTTCAAATGCATTGAAATTCTCAAAAAGACTCAAACCATTCAAACCGTACCGCAATACAAATCAATGATTAATGAGATTATGGAAAATATATCACATTTTAATCATTTGAATGTATTAGCAAAACGATTAATATATTACTTTAAGATTAATAACCTTCAATTGGGAATCTCTGACTCGGAAGAAACAAAACTAATGCATTTCATTGAAGACAATATTGAAAACATCACTAATTTTGTTTTGCAATCATTGACTAAATGGCGAATCGCTTATAGGTATTTTGCTCTCATTCCTGTGATGGCATTAATGAGTGGCGAATACAAAGACAAAAACTGTTTTTATTTTGTGTATGTCATAAGTCAAATGTCTAACATTAGATTTGTCATAAGAGAACTGATGACAAACTTTCAAATTCAGCCCAAAAATATTGGGTATAACTTATTAGCTCTGAATTTGGATCGAATTTTGAGATTAAATCAAAACAATATTAAGGATACCATCGACTCCCATATCGAATCTGAAATGCATAGATTCCATAAATATTTCGAGAAATCAATACAAGAATTCAAAGAGTACTTTAATTTCGCTTTTGATAATAATTTTCGTATCTTTAATCAATACGAAAATTCTTATCGTATGGATATGTATGGAAATCGGATTTATGATTACGATTATGATATTTAATTATAAAATAATAGCCTTTGAATAATTCCTTTATTGAATTTAACATTAAATTAGTTTTGTTTAGTTTAGTTTAGTTTAGTTTACATTAAATATTCAAATGTTTTCAACTCTAAATCTTTGAGTTTTTCAATAAGAATTAAAACCTTTAAAAAATAATCATTAAATTTAGTTAAAAATATTGTAATTTCATTGAATTTGATTAAAATATTATTTCGAAAAAAATTAGTTTTCATTTAATGATTAGATTTTTTTCTTTGAAATCTTATTCATTAAGAAATTGGGTTAAAATATAAATCATTAAAAAGCCAAAAAATGATTATTAGTAATGGTTGGAATGAATTTATATCTCCTATTCATTGAAGACATTAATATATTGTTTCAAAAACTTTTTCAGATATTTTAATAAAACTATTGAATAAATAATCCTAAATATCTTCAAATAATTATATGAATTTGAATAAAAATACTTAAATTTACTTTAAATTATTTAAGAAATTTTGATATAATTATTTCGTAAAGAATAAGCGAGAAATTATTCCTTAAATAAAGTATATACTATTAGAAAAAAAATATTATTTTCAAGTAAAGTGAAAAAAGAGTTAATTATATAATTGAAAGTCTGAGTCTCTGAATGGAATCTCAACAATGCGTTGCGTAAGGGATCGATTCGATTGAAATTCTATTGAAAACAGTTTTCTTTGATATAAAACTTAATTAAAATTAAAAATGTTTTAAATTTTAAATAATTTCTGTGATTTTTATGAAATAGTTTTGTTGTGTTTTTGTCAATTGTTTAAATATAATTCATTATTATCGAAAGAGTCAAATATTATCGATAAAGAGGTGACAAATATTTAGATCTTTTTATTTTCGTTTAAATTTTGTTAAAATAATTTCATTTTTAATGAATAGCCTAAAAATGGAGACAATATTTGAAAAACTTTACTCTAATTCGACAAATGTTTTGATTCAATCGAAGAATGAGTCCTATAAATTATACGGAAAGTCTTTACAGTGGAATAAAGATGAAAAAGAAATAGCGGTTGTTCGGGCCATTCGAAAGACAAAAACAAAAGACAAATTCTTCCACCGAGTCTTTGTGACCACTGAATTGAAAGGATTTGAAAAACATTTAAAGAATGTGACTAAAAGAACAGACTTTTTGTCTTTAATTATTGTTGTGTGGCAGGGATTCCCTCAAAACAAAGACGACGAACGAATCGTTCATAGAATTCTTGTCAACACTAGAAATCTTATCAAAATATTGATTACTAAGGAATTTGATTTGACAACAAACCAATTGATTGCAAACTTCACTGAATCAGATATTGATTGCATTCAATTCAATCCTTTGGTATTTTTTTTGAAAAATTTGAAAGAAATTCAAGAGAAAGACGGCAAACAAATGTCAGGTTTGACTGATCTCATACCAATGATCAGATTCTATTTGCCTAATTATTTGAAAGATTTTTGGCTTTCCTTCTCTGAAGATGTAAAAGGTCTTCAAAAGAGAACGAAAATTGATTTAAAATTGTTAGCAAATGAAAGTTCATTCCTCTATCGCCGAAAATCAGAAACAGAGACCGAATACAAGATATTCATTAAAAGTGAATTCTTTGACCTCTTTGTACGATTAGGTTTGGATGAAGTATACTTTCTCCAACGGAGTGATCGGGAATTTGATGAATTTAAAGTCCCGAATATATTAGTTTCTTTTGAGGGATTCCTATGGTCAGATGATGAAGAGCAGTTTGAGTCTACTGTCAATGATCTCTTTCACAATATATCTCATTTCGATCATTTGATAAGTTTGGGAACACGTATAGTCGAGGTCTGGGAGAATAATGATCCAATTATTAAATTGAACTCATCATCAAACCCCCAACTAATCGAATTCATTGAAACAAAAGTCGAAAATATAACGAATTTTGTTTTAAAATCGATTGAATACAAAAAGTGTTACTGTTATTTCGCTCTGATCCCAATCTTAACACTTATAAGCAGGAAATGTGTTAACGAAAAATGTTTTAATTTTGTTTTTTCGATCTCTAAATTTATATTTAATCGTTTCATTATTCGAAGATTGACAGGACTTGAAAATGGTCGAAAGAATGACTCTTTTAAATATGAAACTGTAGTTAAGAGTTTCAATGAATTACTTGAAAAGAATTGTTTCTTTAAAAATTTCTCAAAAAAAGAGATTGAGTTAAATAATAGTTTATATATTATGAGTTTTCGCAAAGTTTTGCCGATATTAAAACATCACTTCGAATTCGAGAGTAATATAAAAAGTGATTTCAAAAGAAATATTTATTTCTTTAATAGAAATGCAAATGAATTCTTTCACAAAGAATAAGTGAAAAATTTATAAAATATTAATTAATTTATTTGTTTTGTGTTTTCATTGAATTTAATTTAGTTTTATTTATGATATCATTGACTCATTAAATAAAATATTGTTAATACTATTTAATAAAACATTTGTAAAATTTTTAATTAGCTTTTATTTAACATTTAGTGTTAAAAGAATTGTTATTCTTGTTTATAGATTTCTCAATAGTTTTATTTGTATGACATTTCAAAAGAAATAATAAATCAATAAATAGTTTCTCAAAAAATCTCTCTCTTATTCATTGAGAGTTTGTGTGAAAATATGAATCATAGAAAACACAAATATATCTAATCTTTGATTTTAGTGTATTATATCAATGCGTTTATGTATTTCAATGATTAGTAGGACTCCATATTTGACACATATTTTGTTTACTTATAACAGAAATTAAGGTATGTTTTAACTGACTTTTAAATACTAATAATTAAAAATTCAATTTAAATAATCATTAGTTAGTTATGGATCGGAAATCAATTGTAAGATTTCATCAAACGTTTGATTTCAGAACAGATGATGTTTATAACCAATTGTATAACAATAAGTTAAATGAGTTGAAAGTTTTCAGAAGAAGCGAACCTTATTTTCAACGGACATTCAAATCTGAATATACAACTCTGATCTGCAGTTTTGCTGAATTAAGTGGAATTATTCGATCCATTGCTATTCGTGGCTCAACTCTAACATTTGTGGCATTATTTTGTCTTCCAGAAGAAGATTATCAAAACAGAGAAATGAGAAGAAAAATGACCACTAATGTAACGAGAGCTGTTTGGGAAAACTTTGTTTCTGGCGGCCCAGAGATTACAAATGATATCATTTTTGTCACAGAAGAAGACAAAAGTGTTCAATGTTTTCAAACGAGTTCATTGGCCTACGCTCTTATCATTTCTAAGTCATCAGATATGCGAAACAACTCTATCAGAGATATGGCGAACATAAATCCCAATTACTTCGACATCAATGTCGATGAATGGAATCGAGTAATACAAAGTCTAATCGATAATCCCTGTCTTATTGTCGAAATAGAGAAAATTGAGGGAACAGACACAGGCATTCGTTATAGACTGAAAAACGAAGATCAAAAATGGAAATACTTTTTCGGGAGTAACTTTGTTTCGTTTGCGATCGCTACCCGAAATGATGACATATCTCAAGAGTTGAATGTATTGAACGGAAACATAGCAAACGATATTCTCAACGCTATCCCCTCATTTAGTGATCGTTTTGATAATGAGAGTCTGTTCCACATTATGTCAAAAATGTCGGCATTCGCTCAGATAATAATCATCGGAAGACGTATATTCGATGCCCTCAACATTTACTTTAATTCATATCAGTGTTCAAATGAGGGAAAGTATTTTATAAATACAACATTTGGAAACAAACTCCAGAAAATGATCCGCCAATTAATTATTGGTTTAAATTGTGACAAAATCTCTTCCTATTTCACACTATACTCGACTCTCCTACCACTGAATGACATTCAATTGAATCAAAGAATCTTCGATTCGTTTATAAAATTCAGTTATTTGTTAAGCAAACGAGAAGTCATTTGCAGATTTCTATCAAAAAAATGTGGTTCTATTTCTGATGACTTCTCAGAAGTAGAAAATGTTTTGAACAAATATCCAAATTGGGTTGAAGTTTTATTACCTCATTTGAGAGAAAATCGGAACAAATTCATCAAAGGAATAGAAAATTCTAGAGAAACAATTGATAGAAGATTCGGTCTGCAAAACGACATTACTCTAAATGTTCAAACTCTCGATTTACTAAAGAATACAAAAGATTTTGTGTAAAGAAAAGAAAATTAAATCAAAGCTTATGATTAGTTTCTCTTAACTTTTATCAGTTTCTTATGGGAAAAGTGGAAAACGTTTATTTGTTATTCAAAAATATTTTAAGTAATGTTTATCTGTAATTAGTCGGTGAATCGCGAGGAAAAGGCGACTATTACTGTGTGTGAAATATTTTTCATATATTATTTTAATTATTCACACTTTAAGAAAGTTTTAAGACTAAACTAAACTAATCATTGATTTATGTGTGAACATAAGTTCATACTTAAGGTCAGGTTATTTATTGAAAGCAACACTAATCGAAATGACATTAATTGCTCGACACATGCATTTGATGCTCAAATTCTTTGAGTAGCAAATGTATTCCCTTATAGATAAAAAAGTCAAAAAAAATAAATGAATTTATAATTTATTAGTTATTTAAAAGAATTTTCTTTTAACTGCTATTGTTGTACTCTAGGATGTTATCTCCATATTTAGTAAATAATTATTTTTCATTTCAATTTCAATAACCAATCTTTGAGTCTCGTAAGTCAAGATTTCGAGTATAAAATGATTAGAATTTCTTTCAGATAATTCAGACCTCAAGTATTCATATCAAAGAAAGAATTATTGAACAATAATTCTCAAAGAATTCAGTCTTAAATTTTAAAATATGTTTCCAATAGAGTTAAATATTATTTCAATTAAATACAAGTATTGGAAGAATTTTAAATTCAAGTTCAGTGTTAATATTCAATTATTGAACTACACTTCAATTGTAATGTCAGCAAAAGTTTCATTTTTATGAACAATTCGTAGTAAGAATCCAAAAACACTTTTCTTCAATTCAAATCATTTGCAAATTTTTATATAAATTCTATAATATTAATCGAAATAATAACATGTCTTCAAATATTAATTCTAATTGGATTAATCTTGAAAACTCAATGGAGAATATCGTTACAAAAGCCGAGTTCGAGTTTGAATTGTTGAAAATCGATTGTCAGCTCTTCTATTGGTGGCAGCAAAGAAACCATTCGGCAATCTTTAATTACTCGCGAATGAGATCCAGAAGAGATGAGAATTTCAAACCTATTACTATACCTCATTTCAGACCTGAATTGATTGACGGCATATTTCAAACTCCGATTTGGGCGAGAGATGTAAACGATAACTTCAATCAGTAAATAATTGAAATTATTATAAACTTTCATTAAATTTTCAGTAAATCATTGTTTGATTTTCCAAAAAATATGGAAATTTTGAATAAATTGTGTTTCAATTGATTTGATTTGATCTTAATTTGCATTTTATTAAAATATTTTAAATTACTTTAAATGAGATAATTAGACAATTACTTTATGCATAAAGAATCGTAAATTTTTTCCGATTGATATTTTTTATGCACAAATAAACGGTAGATTTATATTAAAAATTGAATTTTTATTTTCTTTAAATACATTTTGAGAGAAAATAATTCCTTTCGAAAAACTGAGTGACCCATCGGTCGAGCGATAAAATTATTGCATATAATTTCAATTCGTTTTCAACTTTTCTCAAATCAATTGAGTCATTGAAAATTCATTGAAAAAATGATTCACAATAGCCATCATTTTGTGTTAAATTGCTCCAAAAATGGCTGAACATTTGATTCTTCGATACTTTTATTATCAGGATTTCAAACAATTAGTTAAAGAGAATAGAAATATTAATTCCCGAAACAGAGCACGATTTGAGGCCAAATTATACAGCGAAAGGCCAAAACTATTAAAGTATTGGAAACAGCGTCGCCACCGACCAATTCTGTTATACTTTGTGCGAATGATGAGAAGAAATAAGGATTTCATCCCGATTTCGAGACCGATTTGGCGCGAAGAATACATAAGCAATCAGTGGCAGTACCCGAAATGGACTCAAAGAATTGACTAAATTTTGAATGGTCTGTGAATTATCTCTCTCTCTCTCTCTCTCTCTCTTCATATAATTCAAACTACTTTTAGTTATCTTTTTTCTTAATTTTTTAAAATCAAATTCAATGAATTCAGAGTTTGTATTATTCCAGAATTTGTAATAATTCTTAGTTTAAAAAGTGTTTATTTTATTTTAAAACATTCCCAAAGATTAAGGGCTTAAATATATATATTAAAATTATAGTTATTTATGTTTGATCTCAACTATTGTTTATATTATAATTAAACTAAAAATATATTACTTAGTTTCGTATATTTAAAATTAACTTATATCTGATTATGAATACAATATGTGTTGAAAAACGATATAATTTACGGCCAAATCGTTATATAAATTTTGTTAAACCAAATGCGATTAACCCACTCCTCAAAAAGTCTGCAAATATATCGGAAAATAATTTTAAATGTTGTTCAGAGCCTATAAAACAAAAGTCAAAACCGATCTCAAAAAAAGAGAAAAAGAATTCAAAGTTTATTAATCGTGTTATTGAAAGAAAAAAGAATTTATTTTTCTGTGAAATACTTGATAATCATTTAAAATACTACGAATGGATGGATTTGAATGATTTGACTAAACATCAAATAAAACTCTTAACTAAACCTAGAAATTTAAACTTAAAATTAAATATTTTTAAAACTACATTTAAACAGATATTTTTTGAAAATGTATCTAAAACTAAGACTGCTTCAGTGCCTTTTCAAGTACCGATTGATAGGGAAGTCTTTATGTCCTCAAATATTTCTCATATCCTGAGACACTTCAACAATAGTGCCAAATATATTGAATTAACTGAACAACAATTTTCCGATATATTTGTTATAAATATTAAAGATTTTATAATTGAAAACCAAATCGGCCAAAAGTATAGACTTTTTGTCTCTTTTCCAATAACAATATTTAGACCCGTTTTTCGTAAATTGAAATTAAAGTCTAAAAAAATTATAATCAATTCATTTGAAAAAGACATCTATAAAGTGAGTAATTATATTAAATTTGTTGTACATCTTAACCTATTCAATGTCGAATGAATTCTTTCTCATTTTGATTGGTATTTTTGTATTCAATTCTAAACTCTAAACTATTTGTCAAAAAAGAAATCATTAAAACCTGTACCAATTGATCGGACAAACTGTCCATGAATAAAGTCAATCTCACTCTTTTTCGAAACAACCATAACTTAACCTAATTCTTCGGCTAATTTTGAAAATTATCTCACATTTTTTATTGTTTCTAATGAATTTTATTCTTCGATATGAACTTTTTTCGAATAAAAATAGCAATGAATAAGCTGTTGAGGTGAAGCCACACTTAGTTTAGTTTAGTTTAACAAATATCACACTTTTTGTGGCGAAGCAAAGTATGGCTTCCAATAATAGACAATTCGGTTTTGATCATACGGAATTTGAAAGACGCATCGCTGAATTAGATGCATCCAATGAACACTTGTCTAATATGGCGATTCAAAGTGCAAAGAATGCAGACTTTTATCGAAACGAGAGGAATACTTTGGAACGAAAACTCAAAACACAAGAAGAACACATGAAAAAGTTCTGTTTGAATCCCACAAATGATACTCTAAAGTATCTGACATCTTATGTGAGTAAATATACTTCAAATCGTTTAAAAGAAGTTCAACAAGAATTGTCTCCACTAAAGAACTATTTCAAAGAAATGGGTTGTAATGTGAAAACACTAACTGTTGAATGTAATGAAACGAAGAAAAATTTTTTGCTCGATTTTGAAGATCCCAGAAATACTCGTTGCAATATCAGTGAAACTGTGATAACAAAGAATAAGAACTTTAACCAAATGTCTGAAAAACAAAAGTCGAAAACACTTGGATTAATGCAAACATTCAATCAAGAGATGGTGAGTGATTCCCATTACATAAAAATGTCAAAAGCAAACATTTCGATGCCATCTCTTCGGAATTTTAAAATTATAAAAGAATTAATCGATTCAAAGATACCGTTAACAACGGTGTGGTTAACGGAAACACCAGTATTTCTTCAAACATCTTCTCAAAGTTCACAAGAAACAGAAGAGAAGAGCACACAAATTGGAGCCTTCATCAGCACTGATTATTGCGCCAAATTATTGATCGAAAAATTAGCTCAAATTAATAATTTGAATCTCCAATCGATGTCTCGAAAAGACGAAATAGTTTTCAGGCTTTCTATTGATGGAACAGTCAAAAACACTGATAATATCGTCGAATATGTTTTGAGTTCTTTTCTTAAGTCTGGATTAGAATTTATGTCAGAATTGGATTCACTCACAATTGGTTTAATATTTTGCGAAGAAAAGTATGAAAACCTCTGCCAATATTTCTCTGACTATCATAAGGATTTACAGCAATTTATAGATAAAAAATCTATAATAATTGATGGCATTACCTTCAATTATTCATTTATCATTTGCTGTGATTATAAGTGTCTTATGATAATTACCGGCCTTCGAAGTGTTATGTGTGAAAAAAGCTGTATTTACTGTATGGCAAGTAAAAAAGAGTTCTCAAAGTATGAAAACTTTCAGCCAAATAATCCTAATAATACAATTTGTTTGAGATCAATGAACGTAGAATCAGGACCACTCAAACCGTTACTAAAGTTAGACAGTATTTTTGATTATGTGATTGATTCACTTCATCTGATAATAAGAATTTCAGAGAAGTTTTTCCGTTCAGTATTCAGATCAATGCTATCAGGTCTTAGAATCTATGAACCTATTGGTTTCGTCGATAAAATCAATGACTTTCTGCGGACAAACAATATAAAGGGTTCACTCATTTTGGAAGAAAAGACCAAAAGAAACGAAACTAATAAAGTCACGATTGTCTGCAAAGGTGATAAAACAGACCGAAACAAAATAATAACAGAGATTTTGAAATTTTTTTCGGATAATTATTCTAATAAATGGCCAAAAATCGTTGGAATGGACAACATTTGGCAAGTAAGTACCATTTTTTAAACCTTAAACTAATTCGTGCATTTTTTACGGCAACTCTTTAATTGCACAGAATCTCAAACATTTAAATAATTATTTGACGCGAAATCTTTGCGTAAAAATAATTTGACATACAATTATTATACATTAATTATTATTATTATTTTGTTAAAGATGTGGTTAACGTTCTTCTCAACTATCAAAACATTTGATATCAATAAATACGAAATCAATGTTTTTGAAC
>JAQIXD010001550.1:0-14348 GCA_034699985.1 Minunthozetes semirufus
AGCATAGCGTTTAACAGCACTTGTTTTTTGCTCAGAATAACTCAGTTTTGAAAACTTTAATAGCGATACAAATGGAAAGTCAGCTATCATAGTCTATCATAGCCATCATAGTGATCATGCAATTTTAAACACATATTCAATTGATAGCCTTTTTGATGAATTTCGATTATATAACAACAAAACTGAATCATTTTGTGAGCAATTGTAAGCAACGATATAATCACAACTGCCTTATAACGAGTGTTGATTGTATAGAGACTGAGCTCAGAATCAGATGAGAGTGAATCGATTGCGTGCACTCATTGGACGCATAGTTTTTTAGTTGCTGTTCCTCTTGTAATGAGAGTCATCAGAACCCAAACTAAACGATGCAATCAATTCTGAAAAGGGAGTTAAACAATGTATGTATTGCTACTATCGGCACAACATTATGACACAAATCATGAAAAGTCAAGCGATTAATACACAATCACATGAAGAACTGGAATCATATTTAATCGTTTCATTTGTTTCTTTCACTTTCCTCTTTCTGTCTATCAGTGTCTCTCCAATTGTTGGTCTGTCCTTCCCTACTATTCCCCACTATTTATTTAAGCGGCAAATAATAAATTAGCGAATTATGTGTACAAATAGTTTTGAAAAACATTTGAAGTTCTGACAGCAAATACAGTAATGATTAATCATTTCTTAAATTATTATCAAATTTAATAATAGTTTATAATGAAGTGAAATGAAGTGCTTTTTCTATATGTAATTAAAACACTTCTATTGTTTGAATAATTATTAAGTTCTGACAAATAAAGAGAAACTGAGTTAAGTGTTGTGTTGTGTTGTGTGCAATGATTTTGGTTTTGAAAGCAATTCAAATCAAATGAACAGTAAATAAGAAATGATTTCAATTCCCAGACTATTAATCAGAAAAAGGTTTGCCCTAAAAAAGTAGTATTTCTTTAAAAGAATAAAATGAAATAATTTTCTCCAAAATTATTGATTAAATCATTGATTGTGAAAAAGGAGAGAAAATGGTGTGAGAAGTGTTCGGTAGTGCTGTTCAGAGCTTTTAGTTTTAAAATGCATTTGAAAAAAGATTTTTATATAAAATGAAAATTTAATAACTTTTGTAAAAATAATAATAATTCAAACCAATCAATGAAACGATGAAAAGCAATTTAATCTCGAAATTACTGTACCTTAAGATTCAATGAGAGCCAAACGAAAAGAAGGGGACAGAAGAGAAGGGAAGAGTAGAACCGCTGCGGTCAGGACTTATACCATAAATAATTAGAAAATAGAGAACTCTTTATCCCAAACGAACAAAAGAGTAAAGACTTCTCACAATTCGCACAAAAACTAGAATTCAGTTAAAAAAATTAATCAAATTTGGTGTTGTTTAGGGGTGTAGACCAGTGACCCTTTCCCACCATCGATTCCACTGTGTCTGTGCTCTCCATCAATAATCAGAGAAAAATGAAATGAAACTCAAAATTAGTAGTTTTCTGATCTGTTTTAGAGAATAGAGAAAACAATTTTTCTGATAATAATAATCGAGTAGTCATTCGTTTTTTGCTCATTCGTTAAAAACAGTAGCGCTTGGGCTCCAAAACGTTGACCTCTGGCTTATGACTGCCCTCTTTCTACTCCATCTCTTCGCACATCCATTCATACAATAAGAATTTTTTTTCGGAAGCAGTCGTCAGTCTTCACAACAAATTATATTTTTTTGATTATTAGAGAAAAATTTGCGGATAATTTCATATTTTGTGCTCTTCATAGCACTTCATAGCACTACAACTTTGAGTGGATCAGACATAGGAGAGGGACAGAGAGAGAAATTGTGGAGACGGTAAGCTTGGAGGCAATTTCACAAAAATAATAATTTTTGAGCGGCAATTGCCATCCATTTCCATCCCATTCCTATCGATGCATAGCATGTAATAGATATGTGTATTGAAAAAAGTGTTTCAGAAAATGTTAAGAAATGTTAAGAAATGTTTTTCGGTGACAAATATCAAAGATGAGACTCAATTACAGTATTACAGTAGCTCTACATTAAGGGCCAAATCATACGTTTATTACAATATTTGACAGAATATCAAAATTGGATTTCGTGCTCAAGAAAACAGAGGGTTCACCGGTTTTTATACTCTACTCCTCACTACTCTTCGATTGTCTGCAAAGTGTGTTGTAATGCACTCACAGATGATTTACACTTACACTCAATCTCATGGAAGAGTACAGGTCTGGCCTTTGGTCGCAAAAAAGGTGATAATTTAAAGGAATGGCTAACTATTAGGTAGTGGACGACTCATATTGAAAATCGTGGGAAAGCGATGGGAAAGTGATTTGATTGTAGGTTTTGTGGCCCGACTCAGAGCACGCTTTTTGCATAGGGTTTGCTCTCTTCTGAACTACAATCTATCGCTGGAAGCCATCACTAAAATAATGGTTTTGTCCCTTAAAATAAGTCACTTTTTAAACTGATGGGTCGGCCATAAGAAACACTTCTATTGCAAAGCGGTATATAACAAACGATTGGAGACTACACTCCGCTTCCTCTCTATCACCACACTTCCACTCTATCTCTAAACGTTGACTCAAATGAGTTGAAAAATATATTATCCCTTCACTGAAAAAATTGGTAACAAAATGATGGTTTCAAATATGAGTTTCTATGCTTTTCATTCATAAATACGAACCAAATGTAAAAATATTATTCATTTTTTGTCAAATTTTCTCCAACAACCAGTTTTAAATCAATTAGAAAAAAAGAGTAAACGTTTTTAACCAAACTCAAAATTGGTTGAATAATTACTCAATTAAATAATCTATTAAACTCATTGACCTCTCGATTAATACAATCAGTGGATAATTAATTAAAAGGCTTTTAGAGATAAAGCGTTGAAAATAAAACCATTAAAACAATTCATTCATTCATTCATTGGAAAAATTAAAGCAAAACCGACATAATTCTCATCGAAATAATGGTTTTTTGAGTGAAAGAAATTTATCTCTAATTTTGTTGAATATATATATTTATGGTCTGAAAAAAGTCTAAATTTCTTTCAGACAAAAAGCATTATAAAATTCATTTGATTTGTTTCAACCGTGAAGACTAACAAAGACTTTTCGGGCAAAAATTATAAACATTTTTTCTTCGCTTTTTGTGAGTCAACGTCCAAAATGTGTGAGAATTTTTAAATTAAGTTAAAGTCTTACTGAAGAAAAATGATCATGAGCAAAAAAAACATTGAGCTTCTCTTAAACGCATCGCTACTATTATGAGTAATGTCTGACTTTTTTAAAACCATTATTTGCAAACTTATTCGCATTTCGTACTATTTTTTCATTGCTTTTCTTCATTGCAAACAATTTTTGATTACTTGCAAAATGTGTGAAAATCTTATATAAAATAGTAATTATTGGAAAACTTATTGAGATGTGATTTTTCATACATTGCTTTTCACGTGAGAATAAACAATATTAGTCTGAATTTGTTTATGAAATAAGTGTATATAAGTTTCACACATATTCTTGCAAAAAAAGGACAGGGTGTATATGTGTCTAATGACAGATGGGATTCTATGAAATTATAATTGAGTTTTAAAAATATATGATTTGATGAAATTCAATGACTAATTCAATGACTTCAATGACTGGAAAAATGATTTTTAAAAACTTATTTCGAGTGAGAGTTTGGTATTCAAAAGTGAAGACTACTTATCGAAAGCGACACAACTTTCAAACGCAAGGGATGTGTCCACCAAAACAAAAAACATCAAATTCTAGATGACTGACAGCCAACAGGAAATAACATTAGAAGAATATTTGTGATAATAAGATTGCAATATATATAAGACTTAACTGAGACAACAAACAGATTGAGAGTTTAGGGTCAGTTGATCAGCAATTAAGATACAGTGCTTATTAAGTAAATGCTAGAGTCGTCTTGTTTTGCTCAGTTGCATGTCTTGTCACTGGGATTCGTCGTCCGGGTATCCGATAGAGAAGTCGATTATGCCTAATAAGGTTCAGTTACTTTGTCTTCATGTGAACGTATTCTTGCAGTGGATTGCAATGGATTGCAATGGATTGCATGACTAATTTTGCTTTGTTTTTCCAATACCACGCAATCCTAAGCTCTCTCTGTCTGTCTCTCCCTTTCCTCATCTCTCCCTATTCTATGTGTGCCCAGAAAACTACTTAATTTACGTCTTTAAAAGACGATCTGTGAACACAAATACCTTAAACGAAGAGAAGCTACAAAAGCGGGAGAGAGGGAGAGATAGCTGCCAGCAGTCAACAGACTTCTAAATGCCACCAAAAATAGCAATCATTTAAGAAAAATAAGGTATACTTAAGAATAATGACTTATTATGAGTTATTATGGGCTATATTTTAATTGTGTTAACACTTATATAAATTACTTTCAGTCAATCACTTAAAAGAAGATTAAATTTTTTTCTTTCGATTACTTCCATCTTTAAACCAATTGAAGTCACTTTTTATTTAAATCAGAAATATTTAACCCCATAGTGTTGGGGGTGTTTTAACACTTATATTACTATTAAGTCTGGTATTACCATTCAAATGTTAAATTCAAATATTGATCAATTTTTATTTTTATACATTTGGTTAATGATCTAAATAAGTTTGAGGTTTATTCTATAATTGGATTCTATATATTATTATAGAATAAATTCTATGTTTAGAATTGTTTAGAATTTAAATTGTTATATTATTTGATAATTCATCAATAATAAACTATATTAGGTTAATTATTTTTGATATGATTTTTGAAGTTAAGCTTAAACTAAAATATATAGTAAAACAATTGTCGTGGTCTTCAAAGTACTAATAATTTGAATATTCCCATTGTGACCAAAATTTCCATAAAATTATCGAAAATTATTGCCTCAATTTGAGTGAATTAAATTCATCGGAACTCATTTATTGCACTAAAAATTGCTTTTAAATATATTTTCTGAAACTAAAATTCATTGTACTGTCATTATAAGCTTGTTATGAATGATTAGTTTTTAATTGATACTGGTAAATTTAATTCAATATTTTGAAAGAGCCTTAAAAGATATATTAAAATTCCACTTCAATTCCAATTGTCTCGACTAAAGTCTCCAGAAGTCAGACACTGTTTTGAATGCGATATTTTCCGATTATTTATTGATTACTAAATGTATTGAATATACTGTATATAAGCGAATGCTTTTCCAGGACTATCGGCCGGGTATCAGACGGCTGTCTTTTAGCTCAGTTGGATTTGAACATTGCGTGTAATGCAGTAAAAAGTATTGTAAATATAATTGAGAAGTAATTTATTTAATATTGTTGTCGATCATATTGGTGTCAGATGCGTGTGAACAAGGCATAATTATGAAATATTGTTTTGTAATAGTAATAGTAATAGTCTAGTAATAGACAAAATATTTTAGTGGTGCCAATGCCAGTGCCGGTGCCTATACGACTGTGAAATCAAACAAATCACTTATAAACAAAAAGAATAAAATACACGTAAATATTCTCTTTTCAAATCACCTATCACTTGAATTCCGCTCCAAAATCAAATACTAGTCACTATCCCCAAACTACCCCCTTAATATTGCCTTAATATGGCCTAATACTGCCTGAATAGTGCCTGAATAGTACCTGATGGCAGTTTAATATTTGTATGTTTTAAATCTTGGCTCTTCTTATATTGTGTGCCGTCTTATATTAAAAATAAGGAGTCACCAAGATTCTCATATTCGGCGGCTATTTTGGTAATATTTTGATTAAAATGCTGTGGTTTAGATAAACTAAATGGTAATAGTATTTTTAAATTCAGAATTCTTAACAATAAATCAATTCTTGGTTATCCTAATCCACTAAATATACCACAATTAGATAGACCGCCAAATTTCAAGCTTTAATCTAATCGGGTTTTTCACAACTCAGAGGGAAGTTTTCAAGATTTTTGATTACAATAGGTATTTAGGTTTTAAAGTTTAGCACCATGCTGATTTTACGTATTTACTGTAATAAACAAAAAGGAATACAATTAAACGTTATTATGTTTACTGCACTCGTGTCTCGATTTTGTCGATCTGTAATCGAGTTTTCAAGTCTTCACTTAATTGATCGCTTCTTAAAAATAGTTTTCCTGCCCTCCAAACCACAGATCGATAGGGCGTGAGAGCATCGATTACTACTGCATTTAACACTAAACGCAGCAAAGTAAGTACCAGTCAAGATCAGGGTTGGCCAATACACCAATCAATCCAAGGACCAGTGAAAGCGCTAATATTAGTACGTATAGCACAACATTACATTACAGGTAATACTAAATATTTTTATAGTAAACGGGGGGTTTAGGTTTGGGATTACAGACCTATATGTATATGTTTTCAATATATCGGATGAAAACGTTTGAAAGTTTTTATCTCGTTTTAACTCACTATCGATGTTTAATGACTCTGTATATTTCATAAAAAAAAAGATAATAGTATTCCTTTTTTTTATAGATGTTTTGTGTTCTCTCTCTAATTCCGAAACTTTCTTCTTTACTCCAAAACCAGAATTTAGGGGGACTTTTGAAGAGACCTCTGACCAACTCTGGTAAGACTTTGAAGAGTGACTTGTGCTCAACGGCACAAACAATTATGAGTGTCGAAGAATAACAGCTGGCAAATGAGCGCACAGCACAAAGACAAATTATTGCTGGGGTGTGTTTGTCCAAAGAACTTCGAGCGCACAAACAAACTAAAATGTTTATACTCTTTTCAGTAAAGTGTCTGTAATTGAAAGTAAGAGTTTTAGTCGAAAAATAATTCCAAAATAGACCAAATTGTCCAAATTGTCTCAATTTGTCAATTAGTTTTATAATTTAATTCAGTATAATTAGGTATATTTCCTTTCAATTGTATTTTAATTATTTTGAATTTATTGTAAATTAATTGCTGACATCTTTTAAGTTCTTTAAATTAGGACCAAATTTATATGAAAATAAGGTTTCTAAACGTCGGGGCTTTTTATCGCACTATTATCGTCATAAAAATCAGTGATGCAAAGGTAATCCTCATAGAATCTAAATGTTAGCACACCATCAAATTTAAAGTAAAGGCGCAAATTTGCGTCACTTTAATGTAATTTGTATTGGAGTAGATTCCGGCCGAAACCTCCGGTAATGTTTGTCACAAAATAAGTATCAAAGATCATATACAAAGACGAGGCTTTAACAGACTCTATTATAGCTATTTTGCAAAATGAATTATACAGTAATTGATTGTCTTTGATGGTCATTCATAAACATACTTCAAGTTGGATCTACCACTGAATCTACATAAAGTGGTAGTTTTGCCTCACTCTCTATCAATGAGTTATATTGATTGATGTCATCCCTATATCAGTCATTTCCGATTCAAAAGACTTGAATGCAGTCGTATAGACGCCAATAAATCTATGGGTTTATCACTATTTAAATTTAATTAGTTGGCAGCTATGGACTGGATTGACAACTGTGACATTTTAGTTCTTTTATTATGAGCACAACCGTTCATTATTTCAATTTTTTGGTAGGAGAGGGGGCGTAGTGATTACCAGATTATATACTCTAATACTACTACTATATCGTAATAAAAAAATACTTTACTCTAAAAACTTGAAATCTTAGTAATGATTGGTTTCGTTATTTTAAAGCAACAAAAGCGTGATTTTGTATTAAAATTGAATCAAACATAACATACATATAATCGTATGTTTTATATGTTTTTTCTCTGCCTTTTGATCTGAGAGCTGTTTGTGAGCTCTTAAGAAAATTGTGAGGACTATAATATATTATAATTGGCATGGCTCAAATTGCATTGCTTTGAATCGCGTGATGAAAACTAATACTATTCTTTGAAAAATTCTCTCTATTTTGCAAAAGCAAAACCTATTAAATGTATTTTCATTTCTATCTTTTGACTGCATATCAAAGGAAATTACAATTCAACGCAAAGAATAGTCCTCAGGGCTGAGGCTGAGAGAGAGGCTCAAAACCTTTTTGCTTTTTTTCTAGACTAAGACTAAGACTGTCAACTAATGGATAAACCTGAACCTACTGTTCACAAAGACACACACATACACACACACACACACACACACACACACACACACAACGTGTTTTGTAATTCATAGGTAAACAAATGAATGTAATGTAAAACTTCAGAAAATATTCATTTAAAATCGTAATCATGTGCTGTCTCTCCAACATTAAAGGTAACAGAACTTGTGATTTGGAAAATTATTCTTAAACTTATATATATAATATATATGAGGCACAACTCATACCTCTATCGCAAATTCTTAATCGAATTTTTGTGAGAAATGCAGTGCCGTTGAGATAAGAATACTAATAGATGTATAGATGTATAGATAGGTAATAACGTTAAATGTATATCAGATCATAGATCAAATCATATGAAATAATGACCAAAATCGAAATTGGATAGTTTCCGATATGTGGCGATGAGCATGAGAGATTATTTATAATAATCACATGATTTGGTAATTGAGTAAATCATTGAGAAAATATCGGACCACTTCCTTTGCTCTGTATGTTTGGGCTCCCAATTGATCGGAATTTTTTGTTTGTAACCATTTTTTAGGCCTAATGTGAGAGTTTGTTCTCTATTATAGATCCATTTCAATCCATTTCAAACTATTTCTGATCATTCTTTGGATTTTGGTTCCCATAAGAAAACTGTTTACATGAAATCATTGTCTGATTTTTTTTATTTATACGAATAATAGATATAAAACTCATATAATTGACATTTTTTTCTATTAAATTTTTGATTCGGAAATAAATGCAATAAAAATATAGTGAAAGACAATTTCCAAACGATTTCAGAGGTGAATACAGTCCCGACTAAACCAACGCTTAATAACAGGCGACGACTCGTCCTGAGAGTCAATAAATTATTCTTCTGTTAAAAAATAGTCTATAATTTAGTCACAATTCTTGAGATGATTCGTACAAAAACAGTGAAGCCTTCAATTCAATTGAATTTAATCACTGTATTCATCAGATTTTTGTAAACAATAGAATTGAAAACATTTTCACAATAACTCTGAAGAAAATAATACTGAACTCGACTTTCAAATAATTTTGAATAAACGTCTTTCCCTAAGAAATGAAGAACTCTTTTATTATTTTATTAATTTTGTTATAATGTGTGAAAAGTAACACATGATATGCAATAATAAATGAATCAAATTTTTCATTAAAGTTTATTTATAAACATTTTTCCCATAATTTTAAAGCAATGAATAAGAATTAATTTTCTTAAACAGTAGACTAAATAGACTCTATTTAATAGAGTAAAGTGTTAATCACTAAATTATGATGGTAGTAAAATTAAATTATCATTTGCTTTATAATCTCTATCTTAAATGTTAGTTACATATTAAACCTATTTATATGCAATCAACTCTCGATCAGAAATGGTCAAGGTAGACCAATAAAAAAAAGAACAAATGATTAACTGGCAATTCTGACATTTCAGGTAAATTCACTCTTGAAATTGTGATTGCTCTGTGTTTGTCTAGATTGTCTAGTTCACTTCCTTTATAACCCAATTAGAAATCAGTGGCCTTTATTATGTTTTGTATCATAATAATCTCCCACGTAAATTTACATGATCCGAATAATTTGAAAGCCATCATGGTAATAGTGGTAATAGTGGTAATAGTGGTAATAGTGGTAATAGTGGTAATAGTGGTAATAGTAGTAATAGCATTAATTAATTATTGTTTTCAAGAATTGCTTTTTAAAATTGAATGCAAATAAAGTACAGAGATAAATAATGATGAATAATATTATATAGAAGAAATTAGGAATGAGTTGACCCAATACCAAATACAAGCTTAACCCGAATCAATCACAACACAAAGAAGTGGTAATTTTATGGAAAGAATTGAATGAAATATTGAAATGCAGTGCTCGAGGAAAGTGACCCGAAATTGAAGTAAACAAAATCATTTATTGTCACAAACATCAAGTTTTAGGAAAATTTTCAATTTTCAGTTTTCTTTCGTTTAGAGTCTGGACTGATATCACTATATCTTATAATTTGAAGAATTATTTCAAATATAATAATAATAATTAAATTATGGCAACAGTTAAGTATAGTTTCCAATCTCTTTCCTTTAAAAACTTTAAGCACAGCATAAGCACAGCGTATAATTATTTTTGAAGTCTAGAAACTGAAGTCTAAATTGTTGGCCAGTTGTCCGAAAATTATTGCTCATGAAATCACTCGGAGTGTTGGCCCTAAAAGAAAGACTCAACTAAACTGTGAAATCACTGTTTTGTCTGTTTTTAACGTTTTGTTTGATTTTTCACTTTTAGTTTTTGGCTCCAATTGAAGCTCAGGTGTGAGTCAATAGACTTTCCGCTCAAAACAATTTCCTTTAGAAATAAATTTCTTCTTTTTTATAATTAGGAAAATATTTATGTGTTTTACAGACAAATTCAGTCATTTATTTGGATCTTAGTTTCAAATTAATTTGTTCCGAACAAAAGTTGGGTTTTAATGCATTTGAATTAATTATAATAATCTGTAAAAATTATTCTTTGTATTATTCATTGAATTGTGTGAACTCTTTTTGACAAATTATATCTAAAACGAGTCATTCATTATAATTTGCATTTAATAGTTTTCACTATTTTCATCACATTTTGTTAATTTATGTGAAAATAATTAATGAGATTTTGTCTAATTTTTTGTGAGGCATTCAATTAACAAATTATTATTTTAAATTAGTTTTTCACATTTGCACATAAAACTATCATGGGCAATATGCTAATGAATGACCAAATATGAATTTTGATTAAATCAAAGGAAGGACTATAAATGGCACTGACCTGTTTTATATTCTAATAGCTATCTTTGTTTCAGCTAAAATAATCATGGTCAATTTGTTCTGTTCACGAATATCAAGTTTATCCATCAATTTAAAAGCTAATTATATAATATTTATATTCAATAATAAATCATGTAGTTAAAAAATAGTTAATTAATGTTTTTTTTATTATTCATACAAATAGTGTACAATTTGTGCGTTTTATTTGAGGATTGGGTTTATTTTTTTTTAAATTCTTAACAAGAATTTGTGGAAACACAGTCTTAAGGGAACTGAGGTTTGCATTAGATTTCAAATTCGATTAAAAGACGAATTGCTTTTTATGACAAAAATTGTACAAAAAATTGATTTAATAGTAATTTATTTAGAAATCACTTTATATTGGTTTTTGAGTCAATTACTTAATTCTTGATTTATTTGAAATAAATTGATATTAGTTTTCAATATTACTTTCAAATCATATCATTAAAGAACTTCATTTGATAACTCAAAGGCCTCAGTAAAGTAATAGAAGTAAAAATAAAAGTCAGTCAAGAAAATTCATCATATACAGTTATACAGTTATACAATTATACAAATTATACAAATGTGTGTGCGATGTATCAAACAATTATCAGGAAAATTACATGAATATTTTACTTTAGAAATTTTGAAAATACTAAGTTATATATACATTGTATAATACACAGGCTAAAGGTAAGATCCCTAAAAGCCGAATGAGAGCCTGTACAGTTGAAATAATCTTTACTGCAGTATAGTGACTATACTCATGTAAAACAACTAAATTGTTATAACAAGTAAAAGTTTAAAGATATAACAAAATGATTTTGGATGATCCAATTTTCGTTGTATCGGAGTTTTACAATATGATTGACTAAAGAATTGCAAAAAATCATTTCGAAATAAAAAAATGAAGTGTACTCTTATACAACTTTGAATTGATTTTCTAAAACACTCCTGAAAATGCTATTCAATTCACCCTTAAATTGTAAATCATTGATCAGTTGAAGTGAACCAAATATTTCATTATTTGAATGAATTTGCAAATCCTAGGGATAAGTATCGATGAAAACTCTATTAATATAATGACTTTAGAAGTACTAATAAAAGGTAACTCAAAATAGATTTCGTCGTTTTTGTGGAAACATTTGATTATTTGTTGAAAATCACTACAAATTCACTCAAATATAGAGTTTATTAAAAAAAGAAATTTGAATTTAAATGAAAATGTGAAAAGTCTTCGAATGAAAGAGCATTCAATTGATATACATTTGGGAAAATTCATACGAAAATCTGAAAACTCTATTATTTGTAATAATAATAATAATAATTTGCGATTCGATTACAAAACTTTATTTTGAAAAAAGTAATTGAATCCATGTATTCATGAGTTCATTGAATTTTAATTTTAGAAAATGAATTGAAGCGAATCAGAAAAGCCACCGTCCAGTTTCAAATTGACTCCGGTCGCAAAAGATGAGTCATCTGACGCCAGATATGCTATTGCTTTGGCTACATCTTCGGGCTCTCCCGGTCTTCTCAACGGATAACTTTCGCTCACTTTAGTCCACATTTCTTCGATCTCTTTGTCTTTCATTCCGAAAGTCTTATAAACTGGAGTTTTAATCTGAGCCGGACTTTAAAAAATGCAAAGTTTAGAGTTGTAGTGAAATTGTGTTGAATCTGACCCTAACTAAATCTAAAACTTACTTAACACTATTGACACGAACACCTTTGGGTCCCAACTCATATGCGAGAGAACGGGTGAACATATCGACACCGCTTTTAGCGATACAGTGAGCCATAGAATTACCGAACTTTGATTTGAGATCAAAATTTAAAATTAAAGCCAATTATATATTGAATGCAAAATCTAATGACCGGTTTGAACGATGAAACACTTGAAACGTTAACAATGGCTCCCTTTGACCGAATCAGATGCGGAACTTTTAATAAATATATTGAATTAGGTCTCAAATAATTCAAATAATTGGATCAAATAAATCAATTATCTGTTATTATCAGTTAATCAAAGGCTTTAATGCACACAAACCTGCGTTATGTGTCAATTGAACGCTATTTCGTAAATTGGTTTTCATTACCTGAAATCAAATATTCATTAGTTTTGAGTTTTGAATCAAATCAGTGGACTTCTGATCAATCGTTGATTTATTCTTAATGACAAACCTTGTCATAGATTTCAAGAGCATCTCCTGATTGGATATTACTGCTGCAGTCAAACTGTGCCGCATTATTCACCAAAACATCCAAACGACCGAAACTTTTAATTACTGAATCGATTAAGTTTTTTGCATCCGAATCATTATCCAAATCAGCCCTCACTTCCAGTGCCTTTCAAGTAATCAAAGATTGAGAATAAATGTACAAAAGTTGACAAAAAGTGATTCAAACAGAGCTTATAATTGATGACTGTTTTCAAAGTTAATGTGGATTTCATTTATATTGTAATATCAGGAAAGGAATGAAATGAATGAAAAGTTAGTATTAGTAGAAAGTTATGCAAATATTTTAATAATAATTCATTGGAATAATAGCTGAGCCCATGATTTGCATGATTTGATTCATTTTTTATTTGGAGGAAAAGAGATATTAATTTGAATAAAGACCGGAAAACATGAATTAGTTCTCATAGAGTTTGATCTCATTTGATGTTTTGTTGAGAAACTCAGACTCAGATCTATAGGACGGCCTGTTTTTCTATTTTCTCCCCGAATGCTCTCAAATCTATTGATTGACTCTATGTTTAACTAATTGAGAGTTGTTTTCAATACTAACTTTTAAGCCAAGACTCGAGTTTTGATCGCATTGAACAGCTGTGGCGTGCAATCTGTCGGCGTTCCTTCCAGTGATAACCACTTGTGCGCCCAACTTAGACATGTGGATGGCAGTGGACGCTCCAATACCAGAGCTGGCACCTTTTAAGCCAAAAATCAAGATATCATACCAACACTTTAATACAATTATAATATTACCGGTTATTAACACAACTTTATTCTTGAAGTTTTTGGAGTCAGACATTATATTAAACAAATGTTAGTTTAGAGTTGTTTTAAACGACAAAACACTCAATCAAACGACAATTTATAGGACAATGTTATCAAATTGTGATCAAAATTTGAAGGCTAACCAAATGTTTACATTTATATGACTGAGAGGCAATTTTTTTTATCTCAATTACAATAGATATTAGAGTTAAATAACTTTTCTCATATAATAGTGTTGCGGTCACTGCTGGTCAGTCTTGGACTTCGGGCAGTGATTACTATCGAGTTTAACGTCTAACAGCTTTTTGAGACAATTATCGGTCAAAAAGACTGACAAAAGACTAAGATATCAGACGGCAGTCGTTGTTGTCTAACCGGTAAACGTTATCCTCGCTTTTGATCACGAATTAGTGGTCAAAAGCGGCCAAAAGACAAGAAATCAGA
>JAQIXD010001551.1:0-14340 GCA_034699985.1 Minunthozetes semirufus
GTTTAAACGAATCGTTAGATTTGCTTCACTTTCGTCACACATTTGGCCACAAATTAATTCTTGTATTAAAGCCGAAGAGAAACCACTTATTGTGAAACTTAGTCATCAAATGAATACTTTGCCTTAAATTACAACAAATTATATTAGGCCAAAGGGATCGCCATCATCAAACGAAACAAGAATATTAAAACTTATTATTAAAATTATAACTAACAAGCCAATTTTTAAATGCCTTCTCTATAAAAATCGAACTAGATAAAACAAACTTATCGAAGAAAAAGCAAGTTTTTTGCAGAACTTTTTTTAATGAGTGACCATTTAATTGTTTGAAATGACTTTTGTAAATTATCTAGCTTATTTCCAAATTAATATTTCGAAGGTGATGCTTCCATGTGGCGTACTCTGGTTGTAGTGAGAGAAAAGGCTCATTTTAACCAAGACTATTCCTTCAAAACTTTCTTTGACTCTCTAACTATCATTTAAGACATTTAATTCGGAGAAAACTTTTACCAAAATTTAAAATTATATGAATTGAGAGACAAATAAACGGAAAACAAATATTTCTTATGATAAATGACTCAAAAGATTTTAATATTAAACTGATTGGGCGTTGTTTTAATGACACGAAATCTCTCATATTTTGATTGATTCCTCTTTTCTCAATTCAAACTATAATCCCAAAATGAAGATGACCAAGACATATTAAGACAGAATAGACAAAATACATCCAATTCTTAGCTTGTTCATAATTAAATCTTCCTTTAATAAAATTTTTAAAAATAGTTTTATATTCCAGAGATTAAAAGAGGCATGCTTATTTAATTCTTAGTGAATAAAAACCATTAATCCAACTTTAAACATGCTAGATGATTGATAAACCATGGCCATCAGTGAATAACAAGAGAAATTCAAAAGAAACAGTTTTTAATTTGTGTATCGATTTTTAATAAATGTTATAATAATTCATTTTTGCCAAATCGACCTCACATTTGTTGGGAACTCCTCATAAGGGGCACTAATCAAATGAAAATCCCATAAATCATAAAATTGAATGCAAATTATCAAAGACAAGATGAACTCATTTTCGCATTTAATCAAAATATATTTAAATTCTGTTTAAAATAATTGGAAATAAAACCTAAACTTTTCCACACATTTGTGATAAATATTTCAAATAATTTGCATAATTATGAGACAATTAGCCCACTATTGAGTCTCTAATACTAGACTTTTATATACTCCGAGACATTTAAGTACAGATATTTGCGGTTTAAAACATTTGACACAAAGATCTGGTTTGAGATAAATCCTGTCTTTTGCAACAAAATCGAGTATTTGTGACACAATGAGTGCATAACAAAACAGATTAAATCCTTTTCTCCCAATTTTAAAATCTCCCAAATCTCTCAAAATAAAAAAAAACGACTGCAGAAAAAAATTGGAAATTTTCATATAACAAACACCAAAAAAATTATCTTGATAAAAATAAATTTCACTCATATTTGTGGTGTTATCGATGCCCCAACAATAGCATTATTTGGAGGCACTGGTTGGTTGTCCTATTTGTGCGAACAGCCATGAAGTTCATTGATTAACAAAAACCTAATTTTGGTTTATTCTCACAATTATTTAAATATGAAATCATATCAACAAAAAAGGTTTTCTGTCTCTATGCGTATGAATGGTGGACAGGGAGGACATCCTCATATCATTAGCCAGTAAATGAGTCCTTTGACGAATAAAAGCCGCGTTGATATCCATTTCCTCATTTGTGTGAAAGAATTTGATTTGATATTTGAATAAATGACACATTTTCTCAATAAATAACAATTTGATGAAAATGTTATCTTTCGGAAGGAATTCAGATCTTTTGGAAACAACTTTTTTATGATTGAAAATAAGTAAACCAAAGAAATTTGTCAATAATACCAATGATTGAGATAATGTAACATGGTCATTAGTAAATTGAAGTAATCATTACACCATTATTTTCAACTCATTTAGATATTTGTCGAAAATTGTTGCCTCAATTTGATTGAAAAATGCGATCAATTAATAAAGTATTTACTAATGAGAGCTCAGGTATTATCTAATTACTATCGGAGTCAATGAATTGGGAAATGTCTTAATTCTAAGAGGTTTTCAAAAGCTCTTGCAATCAAAAGAAAATGATTTACAAAGATTATTCTCCAAAATTACGGAACACAACATTTATTTTCATTAGTACTCAGATATTAGTAAAACATTTACTAAAATCATTAAATAAGTGATTGAATACGAAGTGAATGAAAGTAACAAAAATCAAAATGTTTTTCAATAGTGTTTTGTTTTGTTTTCAATGGAAAGGGTTTTAGGGAACGAAATGGCACTAAACGGTTCATTTTAAATGATGACCACTTAAGGGCATAATTCGAGATAATGTTATCTGAATTCCAATGATCACATCAATGGTAATGGCAAAGGAAATAATATCAAGAATCACATTTACAGACTTAAGAAAAAACACAAATGAATGATAATTAATCACTTTATCTGTAATTTTTGTTGTTTTGCTCAAATTACTTAAACGCTTTTGCTTATACTTATCATTTGAATTTGATACGAGTGAGGCCACCGCAGAAGATCAACTTTTAATGATGAGTTGAGAGCCTACAGTCTAACGGTCTAATGGTCCGACTCTAACCCTATGTTTATAATTAGTTAAGACTTTGATTGTCTTTTGAGAAGTGTTTTTGATAACACTTTTGGACAAAAGTGAGGGATATTTATGTGAAATGGACTCACAATTGAATCTTACGCTCAATTACTTGACTAAAGAAATAAAGCCTTTTATTTAAAATAAATGCTAAGTTTTATTCAAAATCATTGAACCTTTGATTAGTTATTACAATCCTGTGGGGTCTGACTGAACTTATCAGTGGAACTGCCCAAAGAAGTCAGTATTTGTTTTAGATTCTGAATGGTGGTTGTGCTGAGGGCTGATATGTTTTTATTTCGGGCTAAAATCCACGCATATTCTGATTGTATGAAACAATTGATGACTTATTGTTAAAATTCAACGAATATTTCGATAAAATCATACCATTTGTTATGGGAAGGAACGGCATCTCAGAACAGGAATAAACCAAAGAATAATTGTCATAATCAGTGTCTAATACCCAATACGGGCCACCGCTTGCTGTAAATGAGTGGTTATTTATTAGAAGTGATTTGATTAAACACTAGTCTTACAGCCAAATGTTCCGAAATTGACGGTCAGGTTGGAAGGGTTTTGTGGATCAGCTGCTCTTGCTACTCCATGAGCTGTTAACGCGTATTCACCTCTTTAATTAAAAATTGGTAGAATGAGATAAATTAAAAGTGAGTTTACATTTTAGTATATCCAGTGTTTGTCACATTCACAGTCCCGTCGGTATTGAGGGCGTAGTCAGCGGTCACACACTTTTGAAAAGTCTCGAAAATAAATGGATATCTTTCCAATTCATACCACCGGCCCATATACTGGATTATATTAACGATTAAAAATAATTTTTTTTTCAAGAATAAATATATTGTTACTTACTTTGGTCACATCAAATTGACTGATGGTCTGAACGGTCGGACATCTCGACTGAATCCCCACAAAGAAAAGGCACAAAAATAGCGAAAATCTCAACATTTTTTGTCTGACTTTCACTAAAAAATAAAATGATTCATAAAATAGAATTATTCGACGAATACTCTTATTTTGTCTTCATTTAAAGCTCATATAAACTCTCAAATAATCAGATAATCATTAGATAAGGCCTTCAAATAAACATTCAAACTTTAATTTATTTATTCAAGTGGCAATTTCTCATTAATTATATTGATTATTTTTTCACATATTACATCTGTATGACTGACCTTACATAGTTTAATCGATATTATTTAATCAATAAGATGCGCAATGTGTTTAATATAAAATGATAATAATTTTTGTTTTAAAATTAGATAAAAATAGACTTTGGAATTGCGAAACCTTAACTATTTCATAGTTTATATACCAACTAGAGCCTTTATCAAGAACACCGACTTAAATTTTGGCGTATGACCCTGGTATTGGGTTTTAACCCTTTAAGAATCCGTTCGAAAACATCCCTGAATTTGAACTAATATTAAATTATTGAAAAATGAATTTAAGAGTAAATAAAAGTTTTTTTTAATCAAAAATCAGATAATTAATGGCATTTTTTCTGTCGAATCAACAGTTATTTAATCAAACAAAAAAGTGATGAACGGACGACATAATAGATTCGATCAAAATTCTGTTATCTTTGAACAAAATATTATTTTTGAATTTATCAGAACTTAAAGTTTCTTAATTATTAATAATATATTATTTCCACTATTTTTTCAATGATATCAACTGTGAATTAAATAAATATTTTCGTAATAATAGTAATCGAGGAAAAAATCTAATGTTTGGGAAAATATTTACTAAAAATAATATTAAAAACGAATAAAAAATTTATAAATAATTAAACAAAAGATTATTTAATTTATTCTTCAATTTAGAAATAAATGACTAAAAATAGTTACTATGATTTATATTTGGACAGATATGTGAGTCGTGAATGTGTCGGATGGTTTTCTTGCGGAACTTGTTCTCAAAGTTGCAATTGTTCCAGGTACACTGAAAAACATGATGAAAGCTCATCAAAATGATCCGTCTTATATACCGACTAATGTTATCGTAGCCACAAATGCCCCCCAAATTTATATCGAAATCATTGAAATTACAAATGTATTCGTTTTGTGATTTCCAATGTCTGCCATAAATGCGAATATTCTTCGATAAGTTTCGTCGGATTTTATAGTATTTCCTTCGAATCAAATTGTATTTGTAGTTAAGTTCATGTCTTTTACGAATCATCTCTTGATTTGGGAAAACAATTATGAAATTTTCAAATTTATGAATGAAGGCATTCACTGATTCTAAAGAAGGTAAACGTGAGATAACTTCTTCTTCTTGTAATATCACCGATGATGACGAGTCTTGACTATAAATGTCTTCCTTTTTATCAATTAATAGATTTGTATTATGTGACACTTTTCTTGTTGAATCTTGTTTTTCACACTTATCAATGAATTTACATCTATGAATCCAGACTTGATTATTGTTAATGTCTCGATTTACGTTAAAATTAGAGAAAACCTTGTTCATTTCAATCATTTGAACCTAGAATTAAATTGAACATTTAAATAGTGGTTTATTTTTTGATTGTCATTGAAAATAACCATTTTAATACTCATGAAATACGCAAGAGTAGGATAAAGATAGTACTTTTATCACAATTAAATCCTGAATAATAAACCAGGATTCTAATTTATTCTTTGAAGAATAATTATAGAATTTTATTTTCACAACTTGATTTGGTACTAGATTATTCACAGAAAGTTTATTTTTCTCAACGTGGTGAATAAATAATCGAAACTTGGATCATCATATAAGCTAAGGGATTGTTTTTTTTAAATGTCAATACTTTTTTAAATAAATGAATGAACTTTCTTAGTTAACTAAGTTATTACAACTTTCAAAAGGTTTTGGAAAATTTTGAGAATTAGAGGGAAATGAGAGTTGAATAACAAGTTTTACATTTCTTATCATTTATTGATGTTTTCCTCGAAATCATATTTTTTCAGACTTTAAAGAGAATTTAAAAAGTTTACCAATTGTTCAGATTAAAATTTATTATATATATTCAGGGTTTTTCAGTAAATTGATATTACCCTGGATCACTTATTTCTCTTGCTAAAAATTGATAGTCCTAATTTGATAATTCTAAACTTCATTAATCAAAGTTAATTTGGACATTCATTACAGAATATTCATTATTAGTTAATTTCCATTTTATTCTAAATTCAAATCAAAATCAAAACCAATGATATTAAATCCAACACTTTACTCTAATATATGCACAATTTGGTGTTAAAATGAGTATGGCCATAATTTCGAGGAAAAGGTTTCCTCTCAATTAAGTTATGGTTTATTTTATTCGAAATATTTTTTATTTGAATCAAAATTGTTTTCATTAGTTTCAAGGCTTTGAAAATTATTTTGTATTTGATTAAAAGCACTAAAAATTGTGAAAACGATTGAAAATTATTTTTATTTTTTTATAAAAACATTATTTTTAAAACTGAACTTAATTTAAACTTGGAAATGATGTGTTGAACATCACGTTTATATCGTACCTTAGATTTCATTACAATTTTAAGCACTTATTTGTGATAATTGAAAATCTTTTTTTTAAATTCATTAATTAGTGAAAAATTGTCATTAAATAAGAATTAAACATGGTCAATTAAAAATAGAGTCATCACTTTTATTAATTATATTAGTGGTTGAACTCAATCTTATATCTCGGCCTAAATCAAGATCAATTATCAGGCGAATCCGTCAGAGGTTTTACCTTAAAGGAAAGGATTTCAAACTATCATTGTTTTGAGCTTTAATTCTTAATTTAGAAAAAAAATGAATTGAATTTTAATTAAATCAACAGGATAATTGTAAATTAATCAACTAATTATTAAGTTAAAAATATCTAAAATTCTTTTAAAAATATCAAAATTAATAATAAACTCATTAATGAATAATAAACACAATAAATGTTTAAATATTATTCACAGAATCATAAAAATAATGACTTTATTAGTAATTCTCACAAATAATATTAAAAACAATTCAATTGTCAATCAATCAGATTAATGAAATCGCAATATAAATGTGTTCTCAAAGAGGAACACCTGCGTTAAAAGCCCTTTCTTACAAGGTAAGCTCAAAACTTTAATAAACTATCGAACAATGGCTACATTTTCAGAATAATTTAGATATAAGACCTTTTATACGATCTTTTATGTGAAGAAATATGGGATCACTATTTAGAGTTCTTCTAAAATTTGAATCTCAATTATTCGTGAACTTCCGAAACAAATAATTTAGTCAATAGACAGTCTTGTCATAGATTAGAGTCTAGTAAATGTGAAAATTGAAAACAGAATCAAATTTTATTCAAATATTTAATGAAATATAAAAATACAAATGAAATGAGAATTTAATGTTTAGTTTGAAAATAGAGAAAAAGGAAACAAATATCGAAAGTATTCTTAAATTCTAATCTTTTTGTCAGAAGTGGTGGTCTTTTTGTCTTCGATAGACTCTGTAGCGCTTCGCCTATCATGGTCATGGTCACTCTTCTCATCGGCTTCAGGTTTGCGACTCATACGGGTTCGGTCTAAACTGATAGACCTTCGATGGGAACCACCGCCAGAGATACCCTTTCCCGCCCTTCTCTTTTTCACGATAACCATCCTATCTTTTCCTGAGTTTAAAACACAAAAAACAAATCATTAAAGACTTTATTTGGAGGAATAGTTCACAAATATTGATACCCGTCATGTAACTGAAGAATACGAAGCCCAGCATAAGGACAATAATGATCAACAGAACCGTTACGATAGTGCCAAACACCCAGTAAAGTATTCTACTCGAAGACAGCGTGAATTTGCACTCAAATAAAGACATTCCGTTTCCCGACTGTTAAGACAAGCAATTGGTTAATCACATCAAACAATCAAACAGTGGTTTACCAGTCTTTTAAGCGATGGTTTTCCTGTTTCATCAAATTCTAGTTCGAAGAGGAAAGAGGGTCCTCTGGTTTTGTCTTTCTTTGTGTTTCTGAATGGTTCTGCGATCACATTATACTTGAAGACTCTATAATATAGGGTTTCATCCATATCGACCGCCGATGGTATGAATGCGTTATATCTGAAGCCCTTAGGAATCGACACATTTTTCCAGTTTTTTTTAAAGTCTTCGCTTTCTCTGTACTTAAAGGTGTTGTAGTAAAGACGGGGAACACTATTCGCCTCTTTTTGGTTTATTATCACATATAGTGTGTGTCTTATGAAGTCAAAGATGGTCGGAAGTGATGTCATTTGTGACGGTAAAGTCGTTTGAACTTCTTTCGGAAATAACAAGAAATTTTCGATACTTCCTCTCGAAGGAATCCCAGAAAACGATGGATATTCTGGTATTTCAATCAATGAAAATTTGCTTTCGTTCTTATTTTTGATGTGATATTTGTCTTTATTGTAGTGCTCATCCTTGAAGAAGACTACCTGTTTACTTGAACATAATCGAGAATACTCTTCAAGATTGAGCGTTTTATTGCCATTTTGAGGGGCGTTATTCAGTCCAAAGATATCTCCTACTTCTTGATATATTGGGTAGTGGTAAAAGCCGCCCAAATAATGACCCCCTAATCACACGTGTATACCATTAGACAAAGAATCGAAAGTTAAGACTCACTTACTTTTAAGTCTTTCTTGGGGTTTATCCCAAGTGCTGTCAAATTCTTTGAGGAAAACCTCATGAACTCCTTCAGACATGTAAGAGAATGGCGGATAGTCCCACGAAAAGTCATAAAAGAGTTGGTCGACGATAACCCGGAATGACTTCTCAAACATAACAGAGGCGTCCACATAGTCTTTCTGTCCTGTGCAAATGCGGTCCTTTCTAATGAGTGACTCCTCTTCTTCTTCGTCCTCTTCTAGCCTTCCGAGTGATGACAAACAGATCAGTAAAATAAAAGTTATCCAAAATGAAGACATTTTGTGTGAGTTTTACAAATCAATGGCTTTTTTATCCGTTTATACGAACAATACTTTCGATTGAAATGAAGTGAAAGACAAACAATTATTTACCGAAAACTGATTCACGCGCTAAACATATCATTGAATTACGTAAACCATTGTATTTTCTAATACCCGGCACAGCCATTGATATCAAAATTTTCTACAGTTTTTTAAATTATAGCTCAAAGTGACAAACTTTTGGTTAATTTGATTCCATAATTGAAATAATTGATCCAATAATTGTTCTAATAATTGATCTAACTACTAATATTTAAGCTAATTCAAATATAGAAATTGATTATATTGACTACCAGTTAGCCTTTTTTCATTCTTGATGATTTTCAGGAACTTTTAAAGTAATAATGGGTAATTATGTGGAAAAACTGTGGGAATAATCACTTGTTAATAGTCAGGCAATTAAAACTATCGTTGATAACTCAAAATCACTTTCTTTGTCTACTTTTTAGAAAATCGATTAATAACTTTAAATAATTTTTATTAATTGAATTTGACTTAGAATTGACGCTAATTTTATTGATGGCTCAAAAACAAAGCTCTGATTTTTAAGATAACCATTGGTTTAATTGGCGTTAATTAGATTCAAAGCAGAGCTCAGACCCGCATTCGCCTGACGTCGACATTAAAAAACAAAACCTCGAATCGATTTCTCAGTCAATTACCAGAGAAGTTATCGATTAGAAAGAGTTACTCAACCCATCGATTATCTCATATTAGTTTTAATCCTGAGAAAGGCCTGAGTGAAGAGCACATGACTTTTCTATTTGTTTTTTGTGCTGATCGCAGACATCACGCAATCAATCAATAGATCCCAAGAATTGTTGGCAAATAAATGGGGGAAAAATATTGAAAAGATGAATACCGAGCAAAAATTCTTGACTTTTATTAACAATTCAATACTTAATTATATGATTAGAGTTCACTATAGTCTCCAAATATAATGAACTTATTCTACAGATAATGGCATCAAATCCTCCCAAACAAAGACATATCAGACAAAGAAGTGATTGGAAACTGTATTTTCAGTTTGAAATCAATGGAAATAATCGACGAAAACATTAATTAAAACATAAATTGTGTGAAAAAGACATTAAATTTGATTTAAATGTTATTACTTTTGTTTGTTTTGCAAAAACATTGATTTCTTTTTAGTCTTAAATCGAAATTTATATCGAATTTAAAGAATTGTTTTTAATTATCACAAAAATTAATCATTAATTGAGACAAATATTTAACGAAATAAAAGATAATTAAATAATTAATTAATTATATCTTAGAAACGAAAATAAGAGTCGATATCGTTATCGAGAGTTGTTTTTCAGGAGAAAATTGTAATCAAATTAATGGCAAAACTTCTGCCGAAGAGTAGAGAAAAATAATTGAAAAACAACACCAAAAGAATCGTTAAAATCGAAGACAAATAAATTTAATGGAAAATAAGTATTGAATTAAAGACTAAAAAGTAGTTTAAAAACAGAGAATCGTTTGAAGTCTTGAAATAAAAAATAAAATTAAACCTAATTTTCAAAAATGTTTTCAAAAATACATTCAATAATAAACTGAATAATCGATAACTGAATGAAATAAATGTAAAAATTAATTAAATATTTCATTTACTCTGAAATTAAAACGCGATTTCAATAACTAATAAACACTTTATTACTAATAATTAAAGTAAATATTAATCGAAATTATTATTCAATAGTTTTATGACAAATGTCTTGTCTTAAGACAAAACCGAAGACTTATTTGCAAAAAAAGCTCAAAAATCGTACTTTAAATCTGAGACCAATCGATAAGAATCTAATTATTTGTTTAAAAAAAGAGGTTTTTCTGAATATTTATGACAAAAAAGTGATTTAAATTCAATGAAATTAATTGATAACAAAAACAACAGCAAAATCAGTGTCTTTTAAGCACAGCATAGGATTTATAATAATAATAATGACTGATATCTTCAGAAGATTTGAATTATAATCCAATTTGTAATCAGAAGAATGTGTGGAAGAGTTAGAGAGCGAAGAGTTCTTAAGAATCAAAGACGGGAAGAGTTGGGACTCGACTTATGTTTAAAACAATTTTTCTTTTCAGACGATATGACAACTTTTGGGTGTATTGTATGCTTTGGGCGCCTCCTATGGCGGCTGCTTTCAGGCGGTCCTATAGGGACAGACGTGTACGCTATGGACATGTTTTTCTATGCAGTCGAGTCTTGTGATTAAGTACTGGCAGTCCTGCCATTTGCAGATGTATTTGAACTTATTATTGTCGACAATCATCTGATAGTGTTGTTTAATGGCGTTCACACCACAAATCCCGATGTCTTCCATACCTTCGATGCCGAAACCGCAGCGATGGTTAGTCCTGTGCTCAGTGAGGGCCGCCTTCGTCTTGAAAGCCTTATCGCAGTTTATTTCATCGCAGGCGTACGGATAGCTCTTCTTCAGGTGTTTCCTCACGTGAAACGACATATCCTTCTGAATGGTTGTGTTGAAGTCACAGGCGCTGCAGTAGTGGACGTTCTTGTTGTCCACCACTTCGGTCCGGAAGTACTTCTTCCATATATTCTTCTCGAGTGACATCTCTTCGCCGATATCCGAGTAATAAGCGATTGTCTGCGAAAGAATTGGATGTCGTGTCCAACAAATCAATCAATTAATGCATTTAATTAAGACCTCAATCGATGGTATTATTAATTAATTAAGTCTTGTCTTAAGGAACGACTGAATGGATCGGTATTCGCACTAAAATTGAATAAAATCTGAATTTATGTCAAAATAATCATCAAATTAATGGCAAAATCGATACCAAAGTGAGTTTGAATCAAATCTCGTTTGAAATGAGTAAACAAAAGCACTAATTAATGACTAAATTAAGAAACAAATCGTAAATACAATAAACAAACGAAAGATATTTGAGTGAAAACAAAACCCAAATGACGTAAAAGTCAATGAATTTGATAAAAGAGTGGCTTTTGTTGTCGTTTATTACAATCATGTTTTGCGTTATGTTTTAATCGAGTAAAACGTTTCCATACCGTCAATAGGAAACACATTAACTCCCAGTAATATAATATCAATGATAACTCACCTGTGAATTACTGCGAACCAGGTTTAGATTAATCGCCGACTTTTAATCACAATCTATTAGTTAACAAAAGGCGCGCAAAAAAGTCTATTAGTTTTTTCGCTTAAACAACAAATAAAATGTGTTTTTATTTTTCAATTGATTTTACAGTTTTTTTTGTGGACTTTATTTTCGTTGAAGGAGTGCTTTATTGATGTTTACATTCGCCGATTCACTGATATTATTCATACCTCACGTCTGGTCTGTGAAAGCCTGTGCTCAGGCCAGACATCTGTTGGCTGTCTAGAGGGTTGAGCGCTCTGCCCATCTCAGTCCAATAGCTCAGGTATAAAAACTTTTGCAAAAGGGATGCACTTTCTCCTTCTCTTCCCAAACTCTTTGAGACTAATTATGTCACGAATTCAGATCCAGTTTTGTATTTCATTCATAAAAATTCGAGTTTTTTAAAATTATTTTTTGAAATTCATTCATTCATTTGAAAGGAGTGTAAGGGATGGCTGTTCTTAAAAACTGTATTTAAGATGTTTGTGCTCATTTATTTGCAATCATTTGATGGAAACACATATAAAGTCTTATTCTGTCTTCTGAAACAAAACTCTTAAAAACGACAATAGAGTCAATGTTTAGTGAATTTTTGGTTAAAATGATTTAATTTGGAGAAAAAGGGCTTAAATTTAGTTAAAATGAGATTAAATGAGAGTTCAGTTTTCAATGAAAATAAGTAATGTTTTCGTTGTGTCATAAAGTCATTGAACTTTGAATACAAAAAATAATGACATTATTAATGAATCAAAAGAAGCCAATTAACCCATTATGCAATTGATCCTTTGTTTACTATTTGGAGTCTCTAACTGTACATTAACTGTATATTAAGATCCAAAAGAGTTATCAAAATATCTTTTGACTGTCAATCAGGTGTTTATTGGATCTATTCATTGGAACAATGGGCTCTCGAATTGCCATTTATTGGGATTTGAATACCTGTCCCTCAGATAGGATTGGATCAGTTGTAAAGTCTGTACGAAAGCTCTTTGTTTTGGACCACAATTTGCAGGAAAAATGTTTCGTTTGTTTTTCCTCAAAACCAATTGATTTGAAAGATGAAACCGAAGACCAATTAAAAGTCAAGTTTTATACTTATCCGGGAACAGTTAACCATCAAATGGTTGTTATTGACATTCAATTGGATTTATTGGAAAAGAATATCTCTATAGTTATGATAACGAGTCATAAGCTTTTGATTGAAACGATTATTCAGAAACAAATGTCATTCACTTCGATCCCAATTCATGTGATTTATGGCAAAGATCTGGACATCAAATCGATTGAATGGACACAAAACACCAAACATTTAAGATTTGAAAGATTTGAGAAGTTTTGCAATGATTTGAGTTTCGTTATGAACCACTTCTCAAATCTGTCTGTTTGTGGACAAATCACTGATAGAAATGAGACAAAAACAGTTGGTTCTCAAACTGATCTCTGGGAAGACGACAAATCGGATCAATTGAATGCAAAATCTAATGAATCCGAAATTATCTCAAAATTGAGAGACAATAACCGATTCTTCCAATCGATTGTCATAAACTTAACCAAAGATTTTGATGGGTATTATCCAACTCTTTGATTGAATTTAACCACAATTTGATGATTATTTAGTCTTTTAAGTTTTATCCGGAAACCAAACAATGAGCCAACAGATGAACACATCCAACAAAATGGTAAAAAGAGACCAATTGATGAAACAAGTCTTCAATTTTGAATCAATGGTCAGAATAATTGATTTTCATTTCATACAAATTAGTTGAGACGCCGTCGAAGAGGACCAAAAACAAAAAGACAATTATTGCCGGCGTTTGTGGTCTTAAGAATTTGGGAAATACCTGTTATATGAATAGCGCTCTTCAGTGCCTCTCAAATATCAGACCATTGATTGAATACTGTCAACAGTTCGCCAAAACAGAGGTCGGATCCAAACGTTTCTTCAAGAACTGTCTGTTCGGTATTTTCTGTGATCTGATGCGAAGGATGTGGTCTTCAAACACCCAAACTGTTGATCCGAATGAGTTTAAGTCAAAGATATCGGAATTATGGCAACTGTTTGGTGGCGACACTCAAAACGATTGCGCAGAACTGTTGACACATGTCTTCCAACAGTTCCACGAAGAACTTTTGGATGTAAAGACACCGTCGATAACATCGAATGACTCCAATTATCAGACATTTGGAGACTATTTGAAAGACAACAACACATTCATCGCTCAAACATTTCATGGATTTCAAAGGTATCGAAAGATCTGTGAAAGTGGACACACATTGACAGATGAAAAAGAGTCGTTCTCTGTCTTACATTTACCACAGGAAGACAACAGAATAGAAGTCATTGTATGTCTGGTACTCAGGGATCAGAATATCCTCGAAATTGATCTCAAATTCGAGAAAAGAATAATTTCTATAAACGATTTGTTGGCAGAAGTCGTCAAAACATACGAAGAAAGGGTTTCCTGGACTTTGAATATCAATGATCTGATACCTGTCCTCATCGATGATAATATGATGATTAAGAAAATCTTTAAG